>CBVK0102667220.1:0-28681 GCA_900067695.1 Picea abies | reverse complement strand
AGAGCCCAAGAGGGAATCCACTTGTCTGCAGGGGGATTTCTCTGTAACAACATGCCAATGAAATCCTTCAATTCTTGTCCATGTATAACTTATTCTGACTTCCAACAACCCATCCATAGCCTTTTTTTCTCGGACCATTCCTTCCTCTAGAGATGAATGCCAATGAGTTGAAGTTGACTCAACTTCATGTAAAGGATGTCAACCAGGGGGGAGACGAATTGATCTGAGGTAACAAATGACCAACTACTGTGGAGTCAACCAAGGTAGTGAACTCCACTCAAGCTACGACATAAGTTGACCAAAGAGTGGAAATTGACCAGGGTAGTGAGGTTGACTTAGGCTACAATATAAGTCGACTAGAGAGTGGAAGTCAACCCAACAATGTGTTGATTTGACCAGACTAGAAACAAAACGCTTAGGTAATGGAAGTTGGATCCAATAAAGAAGAAATTGACCTGAGGTGATAACTCAATAAGCTTGAAGTCAAATCAACCACAGATGAAATCCAAATGGATAATTATAGATTTATTTTCCCGGGGGGAGAGAGTTTAATGTGCATGGTCCATACAAATCCTACACATCCACGTGCGGCCTTTGGGAAAATAATAGATGCCCTAACAATAATAATTCAGCCCAATGAATTAAAAATGAATACAGAGAAAGTTGACCCAAGATGAAGCCAACCATAGATGAATTTAATAATCCCGAGATGGGTGAAGTTTACCAATAATGAATAAAAACTTCTGGAGGAATTATTAAATCATTTGGGTGGATGGGAAACAAACCTAGCATGGATATAATGTCTAGATCATACAAAATTGTCTCAACACATAATTCTAACATCCAAGTCAATCCCAGGGTGCATATAATTAGAGGATAACTTCTAGCAATTAAAAGAGTCGACCGACAATGTTAAATCATCCTAGACAGAACTAAATCAACTTGGCAATGAAAATCAGCTTTGGGGGTGAAATTACAATATGTAAGAGTGAGTAACTTTTCCCCATAAGGTTTAAAAATGCCCAACATCATTAAAAAACGTGCCAGACAATGTAATTTCACCTAACAACATATAAAAATTCCCATATAATTAATGGTTGGTGCATGCCATGAGGAAACGTTCAAGAAGGTGGTAAAACACCTTGGGAGAGAGAGATAACACCCAACGACCTCTGAGAGATGAGAGGAATTCTCAAAATGGAAACTAGGCTAAATAGTTACAACAACTATTTAATTACAACCCTTGATCTCTATTTCACAAGAAAATGGACGACATGGATTATTTGTCTGTTGGGATGGTTTGCACAATGGTCGGTCTTGGTTTTCTCAGATAAAATGAAATCACATTAACTCAAATGAATCTCCACATGAAGCGATCACAATTGAAATTGACAGTCTTTCTTATCCATTAATCAAACTAAGAGCAACTGTTACGAGGAAAATCTCTCTATGGATAGGGGTAAACCACAACAGATGCAATGACAAATAGAAATCAACTCTAATCTCAAGTATTTTATATAAATGAAATTCTAACAAGACAAGGTTAGGATTCTACCTTGTCCGAACGTTTGTAGACGACCACCGTTGAACATGCGACCCAAATCTTTATACCTGGAAATTGTCCTCAACAACCAATATACAGAAGCATATGGTGATAATATATAATGTCAACATATAAATTAGCATAATCCATTAATATACATGACAAATACGCCCATGGAATAATAATTCAAATATTTGCAAGACATCAATTGGAGCTTGGGGATCAAATCTCAAGTTGGACTGTGCGAGGACGAACATTGTTAAAAAGTTACACCTTTCTTCCTCTTCTCTTTGCATTACTTTAGCTATATTTAAAAGGATGTTAGTGACCAAAGTTAACACCCTTTTTGTCTTAGTCTTAGGAGTCTAGAGTCCAAGAAATAATACACTTGTCTGCTGGGGATTTCGCTGTAACAGAAATTGGCAACTCCACTAGGGAAGAAACTTTGATTTTTGGTTGCTTTCCTAGGTATTGTTTTAAACTTTGCTCACCTTCATATATTATGGATGTTGTGTCTCTGATTCTTAGATCTTAGATGTGTTGTTGGCTCTTGAATTCATCTTACACACTGAATTTCAACATTTTTCCTGAGTTTTTTTTTTAAATTTCTGGGCAAGTTTTTGAGTTATGAGAGGCTAGCGCTCCCCTTCCTTTACCACCAGAGCATTGGCACTCTGTTGCAGGCTCCCACGGATAATTTCAATGCTCTAGTACCCTTGACACCAGAGAACTACCATTTTTTTCTTCAAAAATCATCTTGGGAGTTGATTTCTTAGTCTTCTTGTTGCTGATTCATATGCTCAAGGATTATGCTATTTTAGTGTGTCCTTGTTTAGCCTCCAATTATTTGATTTCTACGAACTACCATTTTTTCTTCAAAAATCATCTTGGGACTTGATTTCTTAGTCTTCTTGTTGCTGATTCATATGCTCAAGGATTATGCTATTTTAGTGTGTCCTTGTTTAGCCTCCAATTATTTGATTTCTAAGGATTGATGGTGTTTTTTTGGATTTTTTACAATTATTTTCCTTTCTTTGAGTCACTCTTCTTCCCTAAGATTTGGAGTCGATCTACTACTTTCTCACTTATCTGATTGATTGAAAGTTGTTGTAAGGAAATTCAAATATCTTTTCACTATTTCATTTTGATATTTGAGGTGTTTTATCCAAGAATTTCCTCTTGTATGCATTTGGTTTTCTTTTTTCTTGTTTGATCACAACGAGGGTGTGTTTTTGTTTATGTGAAGCTTGCTTCTGGATTGCTTAAATCTCACAGATCTTGAAGTTTGATTAACATAGGAAGCTTTACATCAAAGTGATTATCAATCACATATAAACGTTTTAGCATTGTGTCGGATTTTTTATTGAGGACTATTGCATGAAGTCATTGCATATTAGTATTTGAAAGTGAAAGGAAAATCCTTCCCCTTCCATTAAATAGACATTCATTGAAAGAAAAGACTGCTTATCATTTCTTATGCATGTTTGACATTCATTGAAAGAAAAGACTTCTTATCATTTCTTATGCATGTTTTGGGAAATTGAGTCATAATATCATGAATTTTCAAGAGGCAATTAACGAAGTGCAGAAGGGGAAACTTGAAGCAATTTGGGTACGGATCACTTTTGGTGTCATTCTTCCTCGAGAGGGTCCCACTGCTGAGATTATAGGTTGACTGGGGTTTACCAGACACACAGAATTCGAGGATGATGAGGTGGTGCAACCTCATGGCTCGACACGTAGATGGGTCTATAATCAAGTACAATGATTCATTTTTCGACTGGTTAAGGCCCAATATGTTGATGATTGACGACTACGCATATGTTGGTTTGGATTTCCAAGGCAATCCGGATTTGGCCCTGCCCGAGGATGCTCAGTGGGGTGAGCTACGTAAGAAGTACACATTTTGTTCTTTTTAAATGTTTTTTGTAATTTTTATCATATGAAATGTTTTTGTGTTTATCCAAGAACTAATCAGAAAATCTCTTTTTGATGACATAGATGTGGGTCCATATCGACCTCCAGGAACGTCTCTTATTCAATGGTGAGGAGAGGTGGCTCTAGTGGCGAGATGGGACGCCGAAGACTACGAGGCAGTGGAGTAGAACTTGGAGGGGTTGACTACTGACATCCTAGATATGGCTATTGGGGAGATCCCTAGACGTTACCAACACCATAATGTGGGGGTTTCTGAGTCTATCAGTCGACTGCTTCATAGGGTGGCCCAAACAGTCGTTTGTTATCGTGATAATCATCTGTGACACTATTTTGTAGAAGCCATGGGCTTCGTATTTTTTAGATTTTAGTTCTTGGACAAAAAAAAATTGTAAAAAATTTTGATCATTATATACATATATACGCCTTCTATCGGCTTATCTTGTCTTGTGTTATAAATGTAATGTGTTATTGGTTTATAAATTGCCCAAATGCATGTCTAACACATAGTTAGCTAATGCATCAGTCAATGTATTTAGACATCTAGGAATGTACTGATACTCAATATAATCAAAATAACATTCCAAGAGGTGAATTTGTAAATATACCCGTAATAAAGTAGGACTTCGAATAGCATAGACATTACTTAGCTATAGTACTACTAGCTGCTAATCGAGTCATATAACCAGGTGTCAGATGCCAAGCAAAATAACATCAATCAACAATTCGACGATGGCACTATATTTTGCAATATTATTGGTCACACGATCAAGGCACACACCTCACAGACTGATAAGTTTGTTTGTAGGTGTGTAAATTGTCCATGTATCAGAAGAAAGGTTCTGAGTACTACAGCTAGCGCCATCGGCAAAGCCCATGTGGGGTAGCGAAAACTCCGACATCTAGAAACCAAGCATAATGTAACATAAGCGGTCGAGGGCAGAGACCAAATAATGAAAAAGGCATACTACAGTAAAACACAAGAAGTATGATACAATAAAATACAAGCACTCATGCACAGGCGATCTTAGGCATAGTACTTCTTTAAGTACAACCCATTTCTAGGTTCACTCAAAGGGATACTATCATAGTCTACCAACTCGTAAGCTCATTTCTCCAAAACTCATCTGAAGATATAAGGACCTTGCCACATAGCTTCAAATTTTCCATCTCCTAGCATATCCTGATCTTGCTCGTAAAGGAGAACCAGATCACCTTCGGAGAAAACACGAAGCTTGACATGCTTGTCGTATTGGGCTTTGGCGTGTTTCTTTTGGGCTTCTATGACTAGGGTGGGATCGCGATGAGTTTCGTATAATCGCATGAGATACAACAGACATTCTTCTTCAGCAGAAGTGTTTGGGAGAAGTTTGATGGCTAGTTTTAGGGAGGATATCTCTCATTCAATCAGCAGGATGGCTTCTAGACCATAGACTAGTTGGAATGGTGTAAACCCAGCAGCAGACTTAACAGATGTCTGATAATCCAACAATGTTGAAAACAACATCATGTGCCAACTCATTTTGTGAATCCCTATCATTTGTCGAAGCATGGTAATGAAGACCTTGTTTATTTCTTCGACTTGGTCGTTGGCTTGTGGGTAATAGGGTGTTGAGTTTTCATGGTGAAGACCCAACTTTTTAGTGAGTTCGGACATCATGAAGTTTATGAAGTGGCTGTCGTGATCAGTAACGATAGCCTGAGGAACACCAAAATGAGCAATGATGTGATTGAATATGAATAATGTTGCAGTGCTTCCATTGTTGTCGAATGTTGGCATTGCCTCGGCCCATTTCGTAAAATAATCTATGGCTACAATAATGTATCCATTCCCCCCGACCGAGTGAGGGTGACATGTCATGAAATTGATACCCCATTTCACAAAAGGACCAATGGAGACCATAGGGTGTAGAGGAGCAGGGTGTGCTCGTATTTTATGGTTGTAGGTTTGGCAAGCATGACATTTTTGGACGACGATTAGATAGTCATTGAATAAAGAAGGCCAAAAATACCCTGTGTGTAAGATCTTCTGAGTAGTAGCGTACCCATACATGTGCCACCACAAGATCTAGAATGGTAGTCGTTGAGGGCTTTCTCGACTTCGTCAAACGTGAAGTAGCATAAAAAAACAGAGTCAATTCCATGACAATAAAGAGTATCACTGAGGATAATATACTGACGGGATTGGTAGCGTATTTGACGACGATGAGTGCTAGACAAATTGGGCTGGAAAGTCTGGGTCTGGAGATATATGATGATATTTCTGTACTAAAGGTCATCAAAACTAATCAGGAAAAGGGATTCATCAAGTAATGAATCAGTTGCTACATTTTCCGTCTCAGAGCAAGGAAGGTCGCATATCAACTCGATAAACACCAAGTATTTCTTGGACTTAGCCTGTTTGAATTCTAAGTAAAAATCCTAGAGTATTATGATCCATTTGGAGTATTTTCCCCCTAGCAATTGGTGTGTAAGAATGTGCTGCATAGGGTTGGATTTAGAAATTACCATAGTCTTGCGAGAGAGGATATAGTGTTGAAAACGTTGAACATCTTGGACGGCTACCAATGCCAGTTTTTCAACATGTAAATACTTGGTTTCGATAGTTGTGAAACTCTGAATCAAGTAATAAATGACATGTTCGTCATGAGAATCATCCTCTTGGATGAGAACCATAGTGATGGTATAGTCCGAGGCTACGAGGTAAAGGAAATAATCTCGACTGTAATCAGGTGGGGAGAGTAGTGGGGTATGTGTCAAAGATAGTTTCAAGGATTCAAAAGCTTTGTTGGCAATGGTATCCAATATGAACTCAGAACCTTTCTTAAGCAGTCGTGTAAATCCAGGGGTTAGCTAAGCATAGTTTTCCCTTGCAAACTTTGTAAATGGTGAAGCGAGGAAGGAGGAGGGAGATTGAGAATCGCCTCGACCTTCAAAGGATCTACCCTGATCCCTTGACGTGAAACAATAAATCCTAGAAGTCGGTCGAATTCTACGCAGAAAACACATTTGTGGGGATTCAAACGTATATGGTAAAAATGACATCGAAGGAAAGTGGAGTGGAGGTGTATTGGATGATCGACACAGTGCATGGAATGAGCGGGTAAGTCATCGAGATATGGTTGCACAATGTGCTTGATATCATGGAAGGTGTAAGACATAGAATGCTAAAACATTGCACCGACATTCTTTAAACCAAAAGGAAGTTTTCGATAGGCAAAAGTGCCCCAATGACAAATCAAAGTGGTTTTCTGTTGGTCTATGGGAACGATATTGATTTGATTATATTCGGAGCAACCATCCATCAGAGAGAAGATTTCACTTCTGGCACAATCGTTGACAATCTGGTCAATGAAGGGGGTAGGAAAGTTGTCTTTAGGACAAGCTTTGTTAATGTCCCTATAATCAACACACACGCGGATTGTGCCTTGTTTCTTATCGATCGGGACAAGATTGGAAACCCAGTCAGTGAGAGACACCGGGTAAATAAAGTCAGCTTTGAGAAGTTTCTCGACTTCAAGCTTGATAGCAACCACTTTACGTGGGTGGACTAGATGAAGTCGTTTCCAGACGGGTTTAGCGTCAGGGTATGTCTTAATCTCATGTATCACAATTTCGAGGTCAATACTCGTTATTTCTTCATAGATCCAAGTGAAGACATCAAGAAATTATTTGAAAAGAGACTTGTAGGTGACAATTTCGTTAGCGGAACACGAAGCTTCGATATTCACATTTTCGACAATTCCAGGTTTTATGCATATGTCAAGGGGGATGGTGGGTGAGATATTACTTAAGTTCCCTTCGTAGAACAGATCATCTGTAGATTCGAGAATGGTAGAAATGATGACAATGGTCGACGGGGTTGAGATCCATTAGTGACCCTTGATGGTGTCTTGTTCCAGGAAGAGGATGGAATGATGATGTTCATCGTCCCAAGGGGTGTCTTCCATAACAGACATAATCATCTCATCCATGGGAAAAATGATGCGGAAAGGATTTGGAGATAAATCACAAAGAGAGGGAGTAGTAGCGGTTGTCGATTGAATGGCTTGATAAACAAATTTAGCCAGACTCAAAGGCATTTTGTTGCCATAACGAAGATGATCTCCAGGGTAGGGTACCATCCATGGGTTGTGAGATGCAGGGTTCCATGAATAGAGGTGGAGATCATGTTGATCGAGGTGACAGATGGATGTGGAACATTGGGTGGTGGATGGGGAAAGTACTCATTAATGGGGAGTCTTTAATAAGACCCACACCGATGTTGTCATATCCGGGGGGGTTTGCAATGAATGGTACATTGTTGATCCATGCATTGGAGTGAAAGAAAGATAATTGGTCGACAGTAATTACCTTTCCTTGATGTGGGAAATGCACGACACAGAAAAGAGTCAACACAGCTGCATGCATGTAATCGATCCAGCTATGGCCAAGCAAAAGGTTGTAATCAAGAGGAGCGTCAAAGACCTCCACTTCAACTTGGACCGTTTTACCTTCTAACGTAATAGGAAATGAAGGGAGGACACCATAAGGCTTAAAACCAGAGCCATTGAAGGATTTGAGCATGTTGTGGGATTCAGTCAAAGGAGGAGAGTCGATGGTTTTCCAGTAGGTAATAGACATTACAAACGTCGAGGCACCCTCGTCGATAATTGTTCCACAAATGTTTTTGTCGGAGACAATAACTTGTATTTGGAATGCGAGTTGAGGGGGTAACCTTGGAATGTGATCTTCCAAGTCAAAAGTTATTAAATTCATATCTGTAGGTTCAATTCCACCAATAGCTTTCAACAATGCCTTCCGTTGTATAGGACAACTCTGAAGGACTTCGAGGGATGACATCGGGGATGGTGCTTGGGCAGATCTTCGACAATACTGTAGTTCTTGACAGCATGTGCATGGCGATTGAAAGATGATTTTCGAACAACACCCTTTGGAGGAGGGTGAAGAACTGTATCTAGGTTCGGTCATTTGAGATGAAGAGGACCGTTGGTAGGTGGAGTCATGGGAGATGGTTGAACCAATGAACGCAGTATCGCATCAACCTTCTCTTTGGAGGAAGAATAATATTTGGCTCGAGTGGTAAGGGTGATGTCATTCTTCTTTGAATCGCCTGTACACATTAAGACATAGGATGTATTGGAGGGGGAAGGTTGGTCATGAATGACCAATTGGGCCTTTTGTTGAGACAGAAAGGGTTGCGACAGAATGGCCAGAGTGGGGGGTTTCATGGTTCCTTGAAGGAACTTAGTAGCCTCGATTCATCGTGGACAATCCTTAGTGTAGTGATCATCACCGCAGATAAGACAAGGGTATCGGGGTTTGCGCTTATCTCTATCATCAATAGGTGGTGTTTTAGTTTTCTCAGTTTGCAAATTATTTATGTCCTCCTTATTCTTACCCTTTCCCTTTCAGGATTTGTTTTTTCCGGCGAGGGTAGATTGAACAGAATTTACCTCAGAAGTCTTGCTAGTGGGAGGGGTAGGAGACGAAGCATTTTGAGCATTAGAAGAAATGGATTTGGGGTTGTTGCTAGAGGTTTGGACAATATGAGGTTGGGCATGGAAAGTGCCAATCACACTGTCGGCTACATGAAAAGCAACAGGAGTAGTTGAAGTAGCGGAAGTAGAAGGACGAGGCGCATCCCGGAGTAAGTTGTAAAGAGTACCCATTTGTGAGTAAACGAGGTCAAGGTTTTGAGAATGACTAATGGCTTGTTATTATATGACAACTCCACCCATGGCGATGTCACGATTGATGTTGTTCATGAATGATTTTGTGAACCACTCTGCCAGCAACTGATCGGGAAGTTTGATGTTGATGAGATGTCGTCTCCATCGCCACTCATGAATGTGATCATAGATATGGGTGGCTATAGTTTGTTTGAAAGAACTCAAGATCTCAATTCCCATTTCATAGCGAATCGATAACTGGTACTGGGTGAGGAAATCCATAGCAAGGGTGTTGAAGTCGGTGAAGAAGCCTCGTGGTAATTCTATATACCACTTTGTGGTGGAACTTGTGAAGGTTCGCTGAAAAAGGCGTAAACGAATAGAGTCATCCATCAAGGAGTTGGATGAGCATGAGAAGTGAAAAGTCATTACATGATTGTTCGTGTCCTTTCTTGGATTACCATCGAATTTAGGTATATCGGATGGTAGTTTGGCTGGTATGGTGGGCCATTGAGGAGAGTGATGGATCATATCATTTAAATTTCTCAACAAATTCGGGAGGTCCAAGGTGGCTAAGAAAGGTAATTGTCTATTCACATGTGGGTACTGGTGACTTTGAGGGGGAAGTCTCGTCGGTAAACCAGTGGGACCATAAGCAGTTTGCATATAATGCGAAGATCAGGGATGATTCAGTTGTTGGTGTGGAAGCAAGTAATTCATAGGGTTTTACCCTTGAACAGGGACGTGGGGTGGAGCATTTGAGCCCCAAATAGGATTAGACATACTTGGATAGGGTTGGCCTATAATAGGGGGTATGACAAAGCTAAGCTGAGGTTGTTGCCCCACAATCAAGTGAGGATTATGTTGTATAAGATGATTCCAATACTGGGCCAAGGATGGAGGTATGTTTTTTCCATAGGGTGGGTTCATTGGGGGTTGTCATCCAATCGGGGGTCGCATCGCAGTTGAGATTTGTCCTGCAAAAGGGTGTTTATTTTGGACTCCTTGGTGAAATTGTCCACCAACAAGAATCTGGTAATTCGGTGTGAATGACAGAATGTTGCCACTAGGATCGGTGCCTCCAATCAAGGATGGAAAAGGTCCTCTAAAAGGGGGTTGAGGAATTGTTGGGATCAAACTGGGAAGATGGTGCCTAGAAGGAGTGGAACTTCCACGAGTCCTAGATGTGATTTGTGTAAGAGCGGGAATAGAGGCATTCAATGCATGATATCTAGGTGGAAGTGTTGGGGTGACTCTGGGTGAAAATGATGTGTCGATGGGGGCTTGGGTGGCTGCATTAATCCCAGTGTGAGGACTCATAGTATCTATGTAATGTACCATTTGTAGAGGGAGATTCAAGATGTGGTCAGCTCGCGGAGCTTCTGTACCAAGAAAATAATAAGCAGTAGTAAAAGGTACTATGTCTCGATTAGATGTTCTGGGTAGCTTAGGCACGACAATGATATGATCGCCTACTCTTAGGCCAAAGAGATCCCATCTAAAAATGCCAGTGGTCCAAAAAGGATCTTGACCCTTAGGTCCTAGGAAAGGTCCAGTTGGTGATCTAGAAGACTGAAGAACTAAGTCTCTCGAAGAATTCACTCACACAATACGCCTCTCAGAGTCAAGATGAAGTCAAAATTCCTCCCAAGAATTGGTAATTTAGAACCATTCAAGAGAGTTAGTTATTTCCACTTGTGGAGTGACAATGTCTTGGACTTCACTCTGTTGAGGAGAGCCCTCCGGTGAGTTGGTAGGCAAGGGTTGAGAACCTTCCAGATTTTCTGGGGGTAAGCCTTGCATTCTACATGAACGATGTGGAGGGTCAATTGTGATCAAGTTAGAATATTACGAAAGACATTCTATGGTCAACTTGGGTTAGCAAACAACATATGCTAGTAAAATCTAGAAAGCAAAACGAAACAAACAAGACCTTCCAATTCCAAAGTCACTAGTTGGTGATGAAATCCAATGTCGCAACGACTAGACAAGAAGGGGCTGGGCTAGGGTGGAAAAGTTATGCTGATGACTTGCTTAATGGAATTACACCCTGGTGAAAGCTCCCACACATAATCATGGGTATACCCCCCAAGGAGCCTGAGTGAGTTTGGCCAACATCGATTCCAAGTACCGTGAAAACTTGCCCCTTCACAATCACCTTGGTTGTTAAAATTGCGCCGTATTATTAAAGGTTGTTGTTACTCAAAAGGAGACAGAAATGAAATCAATGTTGTGTGAGACTCTGACCCAACAATGAATAAATAGGAATGAATGATACAAATTCTTCATTCAATGAATCCTATCTATAGGAGGGAAAGAGAAGTTTTCTGGAACAACGTGAATTATGATGTGTGATCTTCTCGGAAATACAATATCAAACAATCATGAACAACGCAAATTCACTATTTGTTGTCTTTCAATACTCGAATGCCAATATTTTCGAATAAAAAGTTTCTTAAAAAAGAGAAAATGTTTTTAATTTTCCTTAGAAACCAAACAACAGTGGTGGAATTAAGAAAAACAAGCAACCAATGAAAAAGAAATATGCAACAAACACCCAAACTAATCTTTCAACGACGACAAAAATAACAAACTAACAAGACTAGTCTCTTCAAATGCATATGGATAACAATTTTCCCAGTGGAGTCGCCAATTTTGTTATCGAACAAATCGGTAAGTGAAGACACTAACAGATCTCCCTAGATCCACCTAGATCTAGAACAAAATACGATAGGACATGACTCTTTCCCTAAGTTGTAGTCATTGAATCTACTAAAGAGAAGGAATAAGTGACATACCTTGATATCGCTTCCTTAGGTCTCTGTTGTTCCTGTTTTGCTCCAGTGCTCTTGTGGAATCAGGTCCAAGACAACACAAACCAACGAAAGTGAACATAGCGAAGTATATTCAATGTCAACTTATGGATATGATCAAGGAGTTATGCTATAAAATAAGAGTGATTTTATGGGAAAGGGACATGGCACTGTATTATATTAAATGAAAGTAGAAGATACAACCTGATCGCCTTGATGTGGCAAACTTCCTTTCAATGACCCTTGCTTCCAACACACACACTTGCTCTTTGCTTGCATGAAGAAGATCCAATTCCTCTTGATAGACCAAATAGAGCCTTTAAGCTTCTGTCCAAGCAGGGTTCTTCACACAATTCTTTCACCAATTCAGGGTTCTTCACACAATTCTTTCACCAATTCTTCATTCAATCTTGCTTAAACTTTTTCATCAGAAACCTTTCAATATATAGGAGAAAGAGAGATGGTTACATGGATGAGGATGATCCCACCAAATCTGACAAGTCAGTAGAATGACAACCATACAAATGCCAACTCATTTTTTAAAAGATCCCCTTCTAGAACCTTCGTGACCTCTTCTTCTTTCCAAGCTTAAAAATAGGTTCGCACCCTATATATGGAGCAGACTGCGAGAAGTTCATGCCCTAAGTGTGGGTGGCCTGCGAGAATGAAGGATTCTCTCACCATGTGCCATAGGCAGCCTGCGAACTCATCTTAAAAATATGTTTTTGGAAGAAGACAGGAACCACTTTTCTTAGGCAAAAGGTCCTTGTTGGGAGCCTGAATACATCACTATTGAGACATCACCAGAGTGACCAAAATCATGTGTAACAAAGGAACATCCTTCTCCTTCCCTTAAATAGACATTCATTGAAAGAAAAGACTTCTTATCATTTCTTATGCAGGTTTTTGGAAATTGAGTCATAATATCATCAATTTTCACTTTCATACATCTTTGAGTAAAAAACGACCACTAAAATCAACGCTAAAGTAAAATTTATCAGACTTTTTTACATTTTTTGTTAGCAAACCTACATTGTCTTAAGGTGTAGGTCTTTGGAATAGGTTGAAAGGATAAATTTCCAAGGCTGTCTAAAAAACATAGAATATTGTGTTAGGGAGCAGTGAAATCCAATTGCTACATTTTGTCCTCGGAAGCCCTTTTAACAAAAGGGTCAAACTTGAGGTTGCATTAAGACTAGCAGAGTTACTCACCCTACTTTGTTGGTCTTGGTGTAGATATTACATGTATTATGGGGGTCGCTTGAAGGTATACCCACAATGATGAGTGAAATCCTTTCAAGTTGACTTCGGGCTAGATACCCTGCCCTTGCGTGTGGATCAGACTATCGATTGTTTCCCCGGGCATCACTGTTGTAGTTGGTATCCTTAGTGGCCTATCTCTTTAGGGTCTTTACACAAGGTGACTGTGTAGGGGAAAGTCTTCAAAGTACCTGGAATCAACGTTGGTCAAACTCACTCATGATCCTTGGAGGGTATACCCATGTTTATGTGTGGGAGTTTGCACTAAGGCGTAAGTCCGTTAAGAAGGTCATCAACATAACTTTTCCACCTGCTCTATCTCATACCATTCTTACTTTGTTCTCGCGATGTTGGATTTCATCACCAACTAGTGTGCTAATTGTGAGAAGGTTTTTTTTGTTTGTTTTCTTACTAGATTTTTAGCATGTGATGTTTGTTCTTCCAAGCAGAATCTAGGTTGGATCTTTATTTTTTATGGCATCACTTCCTGGAATGATCAATTAAGGAACCCCTTTGCGAGGGGAAACCTTTGTTTTTCCTTCTGACGGAAACATTGGTAGTCCTTACATCGCTACTTTGAGCCTTCCAGGTCTCACAATTGAGTTACCAGTATGGTTGTTTTCCACTACGGTGATCTCGAATGGAGGTTCTTCAGATGTAAGCACACCACCCACACATCAACCTCATGTAGATATTTCTCCTTCTTCGCCCGTCATGTCTCCTTCTATTTCCCCTTCTTCTCCTAGTGAAATCTCTAAAGAAAGTAGCCAGGTTCATGAGAAGAAGAAGAAACAGAAAGAGAAGAAGAAGAAGAACCCGAAAAAGAACAATCCTCCAACTACATCAGATGTTAGATCCAAGCAACCAGCTATTGTTAATAGTACTGGGAGTGTTGATGAGGTCAGAAAGATTAAAATGAAGAATCTGAAACCCAAATTCTCTTGTAGTCTTTGTAAGGGTGACCACTTTCTGAAGGATTTCCCTAGTCTTCCCAAGGTCTTAGAAATGTGGTCCTCCATGTCATCGGCCCCTCCCGGACATGCTGGTGAGACCCCGTCAACTAGTAATGTTAAGGTTGGTAAGAAGAAGACAACTACCAAATTTCCTTGTATGTTATGCGAAGGTGATCATTATTCTAACCTTTGTCCTCGTATGGATGAGGCCTCTTCTCTTTTGGAAAATCTTCAACTTCCAACTAGTTATCGTAAGATTTTTCCCAACCCATCGTTAGTTGATAGAACGGTCAATCTGGTTCCATCCCCGGTCAGTCTCGTTGATCAAGTGGTCAATCTAGTTTCATCCACGGCTGAACCACTAACCAAGGTAGATGATCCAGTTCCATCATTGATCAACCCCACTTTTCATCTAAAAAGTGAAACCCAAGTGACTGATCCAGTCCTGTCATTGATCAGTCCCACCCTTCATATGAAGAGTGCTAACGTGGTCAATCCTACTCCTCCTTTGATGAGTGCCAAATTGGTTGATCATGTCATCAATCTAGTCACGTCTTTAGTTGAACCAGTTGACAAAGTGGTTGATCCGATCCCATATTAAATTGATCCCGCTCTCTCGTTAGAGAGTGCAACCCGCAACCCAAGCAGTAGATCTGTTTCCATGTGTAGACCCCATTCTCCCCTTAGAGAATGAAACCCAAGTGGTCGATTTGATGTCATTATCAATCAATCCTACTCTCCCACTAAAGAGTAAACCTGATTCTTCCCACGTTTTTCTCGTTGATACATAATTTATCATGCTCCGGGGCATTCCTCCTTCTCCTACGAAAACCCCTCCAAGTAATGAGGCCATCATTTTTTATTGGAGTGTGCTAATTGGAACTTGTCTTCCCTCTCACATTCCTTTCAAGATTACAATACAAGTTTGTGGTCGGGACGTTCCTCATGTGTTGATAGATGAAGGCTCATCCATTAGTATTTTTTCCTCTATTGCTTGGCAAGCTTTGGGTTATCCTTAACTTGTGTCGGTTACCTAGTCTATTCGATTTTAACATAAGTACCAATCACCCTTTAGGGATCCTTCCTCAGTTTCCTGTAACTTTGGGAGGGAAAACTGTCTTTATTGATGTAAAACTGTCTTTATTGATGTTATGGTAGTCCGGGACCCCTTGAATTTCGATTTACTCCTTGGGCGAGATTATGTCTATGCTATGAAAGCTATTGTGTCCACTCTTTTGCGTTTGATATCTTTCGTGCACGATGGAAGAATGGTGACTATTGATCAACTTTTGTTTGTTGGCCATGACTTGACCTTTTATGCATACAATATAATATATAAAGGCATAAACTTTCAAAACAAGTCGCACCATGCATAAAATCATGCAAATTAATTTAAGCGAGTTGTGACTTTTGGATTTAAGGGAGCCTTTGCATCTCCCATGTGAGTGGTATACGTGTTTCAAAGGGCCGCCACACCTCCCGTATGGATGGACTGCGAAAATCTTAAAAAATTACATGGGAAGCTGCCACGCTTCCATTGCGGGGAGTCCGCACCTCTCGACACAGTTGGAGTGTGGAAATAGTGAAATATCTATGCACTGTTCCTCATACTCAACCGCGTAAATTCAAGGAAATTGTAAATGTGCGTAATGCTGACTAGGGATCTGCGGGGATGTTTAAATTTCCGCACCTTCAGACATATTTCACTTTTGGCTCTTTCGACAATTTGACGCTTCTTCAATCAATTTTAACCAGCTTTGATACCACTTGTTAGAATTGTCAATGGGGAAAACACAATTCTCAATGATAATTAACAATCACACACATAAGAAATAGACACAGGTTGGTTCACCCAAAAGTTGGGCTACCTCCACCAAGCATAGGCATCCGTTGTCTTATTATTCGGATTATGGAGATTACATCAGATTTACATCAGATTTGAAAGTCTCACACACACTCCTCACAGTCTTTTTTTGCCTCTAAAAGCTTATATCCAAATCCATCCTTGAAGGAATTCGTTGTCATCAAATCCCAACAATTTTAAGGGGAAAAACCCAAAAATAAATAAACCCTTATCCATATATTTATATATAAACATGATTATCAAATAAAAGCTTTAGGGTTTATACGTTTTTTTTTAATGTGCACAGATAAAAAAAAATAAGAATAACAGAAAAGCCGTTCGAAATAGTGGACATGGAAGCCATACGATGCTAATTTATCCATGTAATAAAATTCTGCACTTATATTAACCAATTCATTGAGACATCGACCATATTATACAAGGGGAAGGTTTCATAAACCACGACAATAAAAAGAGAGCACAGGTCATTGCGACCTAGGCTCTCTGTAGTCAAAGGAATTTGTGCCATGATAAACAACAATTCGAAAGTAAACAAAGTTTCAAAAAGGAACAACTAGAGTGACGATTTTAAGCCAAGGGTTTTGAATAAAAATTACATATCAACAACCGATAGCTAAATATTTAAAATAACTATTTCTTCTACCATTATTGAACCCAAGACAAGCTTGTTAAATTTGTAACCAATAGAGAAGTCAAATTTGTTGGGGTATAAATAGAAGGAAAATGGTGAAGAAATTTACTTAGGCCGAGAGCTTGAGGTATTAACCTCGCTTCTATAAGAAAGAAACCAGATCAAGTTATCTGGTTACGTTTGGGTGGCATATATGAAATGAGGTGCACGCTATGTAGGCGTCGACCACCTTGTAAACATTATTATATAGCTTAATTTCGTTGTGGAATTATATAACACGCACAGTAAGTGTAAGGTTGAGAGTGTATATCTCTACACCTTAATATGAAACAACGCTGACACAGATCGAGTGAAGCCATACAACACGAACCCTATCCAAATTCTTGTATTGCTATGGTAATCTTGACGTGGGTGACTACCAAATCTCTTTTGGGTTCTTGGTAATGCCATTCAAAGACAAATTATAACCCATGAATTGCTTACCCTGTGTAAACACCAGAGCCATCACAAGTAAGCATGAAGGAAACCAAATATATGTATATGCAATTTTAAATAAAATAATTGAAATTTTATTATCGTTCTTTACCTGGTAAGCGTGTAGGTAAGACGCTAAAATGGTTAAGGAATGGTCGTGAGCTAGTAATCCTGGTTAACCTCTAACACAAAATAATTTGTTAGTTCAGAGGTTTTGTAATAATAAATAAGAATTTGAATTGATAAATGAGCCAACAACTACACAAAATAATTCTTTACCTCATAGTAAGGCGTTGAGGTCCAAAGGAGCTCGGTGATAATCATATGAGCGAGAGAGTCGAAACCCTACCACTATAAATGGAGTGATAATTCCATATTTTTTCTCATTCCAAAATATAACGAAGAGGGAAGTATGCAAGTCCAATGCATAACAGATTGAGTACGGTGTTAGATTGACTCTGTTAGTGAGAGTAATCGAACCCTCAACGTGTTAATTGAATCTAGCGTGACGTGACACACTCTGAGTTGGAAGTGGAATGAACTTGAAGTCCGTGTTACGATAAGTGTGTAAGTTACTATAGGGTTGCTGATAGTTGGAATTCGAAATAATGTCAAAGTTATCGTGTGAGCTCTAGTTCAATGGAGCTATTATCACTACGATGTAACCTTAGGACGAGCCATAGGTAATCCAACAATGTATACAATAATTGATTCTTAGTCTATTCAGTTCAATATATAAACTTTGTAATATGGTTCTTTTAATTGAATATTTCCATTACTAAATGGATAATCCATAAGGGTATTAAATATTACTTTGGAACGAATAATATTTTGAATAGTTAACACCGGTTTACAAGTAAAATTAATGTATCTAACTGGAAGAGAATACGAGTTGAGTTATAGGAGAAGAAAACAAAATACGGAGTGTGATAGAATGGTTAATAAGACCTTTTCGAATCTTCCACAAATCCTTGCAACATTATTTATGAAATCAGTTGTGACAGTGAATTCATGAATTATAATAAGAATACAATCTTCGTAGAAATATTTTAAGTTGGGCGATGTGTTTACCAGTAATGGTCGATAGTGACCATGATAGGCATAATTGAAAAATTGACTCGTGGAAAGGAACTTCTTCAAATTTTCCTTACCTTGTCATAATTCAGGATTACAATTAAAAATTGGAATCAATAACTCATTGAACAAAGGAGTAACCAAATGACAATAGTAACTACACTTATATATTCTTGCCGAAGAGTAAAATTTTAAAATAAATGTGTTAGTTGACATTACAAATAGTGTAAGAAAATGGTTCAAATACTATGGTCTCAAAACGAACAGAAGTTTAGTTTTCATAATATACATATAAATATAGTACAACTCTTGATAATACAAAGGAATTGACATCCATTATATATAGTACAACTCTTGATAATACAAAGGAATTGACATCCATTATTTTTTGCACATATCAGAATCAAGACCAAACATCATGGCTGAAGAACCCTGTAAAGAAATATCAATTGAACCAAGAATGTATGTGAAATTAAACAACGAAAACTCAATAATATTTTTGGAAACTATGAGTAGCATAAGAGAAAAAATAAAACATGACTGGTATGAAATATTGTAGAAATGTAGCACATACTTTCATCAATACTAAAAATGAATTATCCAATGAAGAGTCATACAAACTTAAATACTATCTAGTGGTTAGTGATAAAAAAAAATGTTAACTGAGGGAAGTAGTAAGGAAAATTCTGAAAGCAACAACTTACAAGTGACAATACCCAAAATCAAGAAAAGGAAATGGCATGAGGACGGATTGTATGGTGAGTTTGAAAGCAACAACTTACAAGTGACAATACCCAAAATCAAGAAAATGAAATGGCATGAGGACTGATTGTATGGTGAGTTTAAAAATAAGAGGACCAAGTTTTGATGGTGAGTCCTAGGAGAGAGAAAACTCTTGGCTTCTTCAACATGGGTAAATTTTTTAAATCTATAATTACCTAGGAAATTTAAAGGCTAGGTTAGTTGTATACCAACTGAATGGTAAATATTCCATATCATGGAAAGTAAAAAAAACACTTAATAAGATAAGGAGTAGTGAGTTAAATTGGAAATTATTTAAAAAATACTTCAAATAAAACTATCTTACAGAATGATACTATGTCAAAAAAACTAAGGAGTTCCACGAACTTAAGCTAGAACAGATGACCATTTGAGTTTGTCATCAAGTTTGTAAATATTATGAGATATGTCCCTTACCTTAGAGATGATAAGGAGACATTTCATTGGTTTATGAGTTGTTTGTCTCAAACATACAAAGACAAAATTCAGTTTCTTAATCCATAGATAATGGATGAAGTTATAAGGCATGCTAAATTATGTTTCACTCGGTTTAAATAAAGGTATAAAAATACAAAACATAATAGAATAGGAATAAGGACAAGTTTGATCCTAGGAATAATCCATTTAAGCATCCTCGACAACCATCACATAGTGCATGAGTTAGGAGAAACAAATTCAAAAGACAACAGAGTGTATGAGTTATAGTAACAAACTTAGAAATTTGGTAAACAAGACAGATGAATCACCTTTACAGTGCTTGGGTTACCAAGAACCTCACTTATACTAAGTATGTCCTTAAAATAAAAATATAAATCGGTTTGTACACAACAACTAGGAAGAAACAACACTAAATGGCATTGCTAGATGTATGTCCATAAATAAAAATATAAATCAGTTTGTACACAACAACTAGGAAGAAACAACACTAAATGGCATTGCTAGATGTGTTCGTAAGATTAATGTTGCCTTGGAAAATCGCTAGGTTGACCATGAATCCTGGATGGTGGAGATAGAAGGTACCATTAGCCATAAATTCCCATCTATTTTAATATATCTTCGCACAAGTTTAAGTTATATTTAACTTACAATAGTAGAAGGTTGTAAAATGGATAAAATCAAACATGAGAATTCTTTGTTAGCTATGCTACTATAACAAAACAATTTTTTTTTAATTGATAAAAGATTGTAATGAAATTATGAAAGAAATGGAGACTAAGGTATATATAAACATCTTACCCTTAGGATCCTATGGTTTTCTCATAGGCATGGACTCACTAGAAAAACATTCATGTATTGCATGTTTTTAAGACTATATCTTTAACTATTTAGATGAATCTCGAAGGGGCAGAACAATTGAAGGAATACCATTAAGAGAGTCAGTAAGAAGAATTTCCTCTTACAGTTAAAATAAAATTCAAGGAAAGGATTTTATATTTGTGTTGTACATAAATCGAAAATGAATAATAATCTACTAATTGAAGACCCAATTTTGAAAGAATCTCAAGATGTGTTTTCGGAAGAGATTATAGAACTACCTCCTAATTGGGATATGGATTTCACTATAGACTTAGTACCCAGATATGCACCATTATTAGTACCCAGATATGCACCATTATCTAAGACCCCATACTAGATGAGTACCCCAGAATCAACTGAACTTAAAATGAAGCTCCAGGACCTATTATGTTTTCCTCGGGAGCACCAACCTTGTTTGTTAAAAATAAATATGGAACTTTCATATTGTTCATTGATTACAAACAACTTAACAAAATGATGATTAATAAAAAGTATCCTTTACCTCACATTGATGACTTTTTTGACTAAGTAAGAGAAGCTAAGATCTTTTCTAAGATAGATTTAATATCTCGATACCATCAAGCTAGGATTAAATAGGAATATATTCATAAAACAACCTTTTGAACCAAATATGGAAATTATGATTTTGTAGTGGTACCTTTTGGTCTAACAAACACAACAAACAATGCATTGAGAAAATATCTAGACAAGTTTGTAATCGTGTTCATCGATAATATATTGATTTATTCAAATAAGAAAGAAGAACATGAAAAGCACTAGTGTTTTTTCAAACACATATGGAACATCAACTATACACAAATTTTAGTAAATGTGAATTTTACAAAGATAAGTACAACATTTAGGGGATGTAATTTCAGGAGAAATGATTTATATTGACCCAGAAAAGGTTAAGGAAATCCTAGATTGGACAGTTCCAAAGGATGTGTCAGATGTCTCATATTTCATGGGTATCACACGGTATTAGGTTCATAGAGGTGTTTTTAAAACTTTCCTTTCCAACAAACTCTTTGCAGAAAAAGGGAATGAGATTTAAATGTTGTGAGAAATTTCAAGAGAGATTCAAAAAGATAAAACAATTGTTGAAAATAGCACCTATCTTGAAGATAACAGACCCACATATGGACTTTGTGGTCTGTACTGATGCTTCATTAGAAGGATTATGAGGTTTTTTTTTATAAGATGACTATGTAGGATCCTATGAATCACGGAAGTTGAAACTGCGTGAAACAACTATGCAACACATGACATGGAATTTACTTCTATTATACATGCATTAAAAATGTGGCGACACTACTTGTTGGGGAGGTTTCTCCTAAAACTTATAATATCATCCCTAAGTATGTTTTTTATGAGCCAAACTAAAATGAAATACAAGGAAGGTGTTTAGACTTCTTAAGTGAATATGACTTAAAAATAAAAACATACTAAAGGAAAGAAAAATGAGATAGTATATGCACTTAGGAGAAAACTAAATGTAATTCTCAGCAGTTATATTCAAACTGATTTGAAACATAAAATAAAATTAGTAGTTAAAAGAGATGAAAATTATAGGAAACTACAACAAAATTTTTAGAATAATAAGTCAGATGAGGAAGAACCAAAATATTGTTTCAATAAAGAATTTATAGTATAAAAAGGCATGATTTATATTCCAAACAACCTGGAATTGAAAACTTTGATACTATATGAAGTACACAAGAATCCTTATTCAGGTTACTTTGGTTATCAAAAGACTGTAACAACTTCAAAGAAAGAGTGTTATTGGCATGTAATGAAAACAAAAGTAGATGAATATCTTTCTAGGTGTCGTGAGTGACAACAAGTTAAATATGAGCACTCTCAACTAGATGGATTATTGGATTCAATACCCATTCCTGAGTGGAGGTGGGAAGTAATCAGTATGAAATTTATTACATGACTTCCTTGAACTAAGAAACAAAATGAGTCTTTAATGGTAGTACTAGAAAAAATCTCGAAATATACACACTTTATTTCAGTAAAATAAACTCATAAGGCCATAAACATTGTAGATATTTTTATGAAGGAAATTTTTAGAATGGAGGGTTTACCCAAAACTATCATGTCAACTAGGGATACAAAGTTCACTTTGAATTTCTAAAAAACCTTGTTCATTGGTTTGGAAACTCAACTGATTTTTAGTACTTCATATCATACTCAAACTACTCAAACTAATGGTCATACCAAAAAGATTAATCGAATTATAGAAGATATGTTAGAGATGTATTCACTGGATCACTCCACAAAGTGAAGATTACCTTCATCTATGTAAAGTCTCCTAACACCAATTCTTTTCTTTTTAAATTACACGTTCAATATTATACTTGTACTAATGAGCTTAGTCTTTCATGAAACTTGTCTATTTCAAAGTTTAATACAATCAAGATTCACCATTACTCATTTATAAATGTCATGATGTCACCATGATACGATGAAGACTCTATTACATTGAATACTTCACATTAGTTATGTTCTTATAATATTCTTCATCTTCAAGTGTCAATCAATTACTCTACAGGTATACACGTGTTGTTCTTTCTATTGATTTAAAGGTAACTTATCTCATTAGCAGCTAGAATGGTTTCGCCAGGTCTTAACATATAATTATTCCAACATTAAAAATATCCATACTTACTTGGAAGATGACTCCCAATGATTATGTGATTTCGTAAATATCGATGCTCTACTCCAAGATTCGGCTTTACGGTTTGTGCTTGAATCCTTGATAAGCATACTAGCCACACCAATGATTCCTATGATGCAGTCATATAAAGATATTATTTTCATTTACATATCTGTTCATATAATCAAATAGCATCAAGGTTTTATATTAATAACCCATGTATTTGTTATGTTTACTATTGTAGTCATTTATACTAACCCCACCGTATTCATTTCAACAATTATGCTATTCCAAGCATTGGTCACATAACCTAACTATAATATCTAACCATTACTCACTACTTCATTATGATTTACATAATCAAGCTTATAAACCCACGAACCAAGTGTTTGATTGAATCCCCTTTATGATACATAACATATTATTCTATTGTTCCATTCGTTTGTTTTCTGAATTTCCAAAACGTTAGCACATATAATGTTAACTATGCGACAATGTGAATGTGGATTTAATATAGGTACCATTCCTATAAATACTCTTGTATTTAATGAACCTAACTTTTGTTTCCAGCAAAACACTCAATCTTGACTCTCAACCCTTGAGGTTGCTTCGGATAGAGATTTTCCACATAGGTGTTATACGGGGTCTGATCGTACTTCACTCCAGTCTTTCCTTAATGGATTTATTGCCACCTCATAAGCTATACTCTTTAACGTAAAGTTTAGTAAATGTAACACAGTGATAACTTGAGTTAAGGTCACCATCAACTTGGTGCCATTACTATCCAGCTACCCTGACTTATAGTACTAGCAAGACATTTAGTTCATGCATGGAAATATGAAGCCTACTCTCTAACCTTGTTCATTGTGATGGTTTGATAGATTAGAGAGTATACATGAATCTTCGCTCTCTCAGTTTTGTTGAGGATTTGTAAAATTTTCATTGACAACTATAGAACCAAGCCATAGCCACTCAGGCTAGAGGTGTTACACGTTTCGGAGCAAGTTTTACTTGCTATAACTCACTGGTATATATCTTACAAATCTTTAATGTTCTCATTTTTGTTTGGTAGATACTTCATTAACATTTCACTACTACTATTTAATATTATAGGTGATGTAATACAAGGGTAATGCTATCATTTTGTAACCGTCGTTCTATTTTAATTTGAACACATAGCATAAATCGTTATTGTCTCATTATATTTTACAATTGTTTCAGCGTATTTTGCAAATTTGCAGTGATAGTTTTAATGTACAAGACATATTTCTAGGGTAATTCAAATGAGAATCCACAAATCAGCAGATTGTTTCAATCGACGCTTGCTTGACCAAGATAAAGGTAACATATTGGGTTGTTTTTGTATTACACAGTCATTATAATATTCTTCTTGTTATTCCTTTTATTAAGTTCTGATTGCAAATATGTTTGGTTTGTTGGAGGGAAATCTCAACACCCTTTTCAATGCAAAATGACTTCATTGGAAATTTGAATCTATTCATGTACTATGAATCATCTCTACGCAGGTTAATAAGCACATTCATGGGTTATGAGGTACCAGTAAATGTAACATCCCGCTCAACATCCTGCTCTTGCACACGATCAGACTTATTCTCCAAGTGATCTCGTTCATTATACAATTGGTTGTTTGATTATCATTATGAGATGTTGTGGATCCGATGATATGTTATTTTTTCTATATTTATATCGACAGGTGCTATTGATTGGCTTCTCGTGAGTGTGCAGGACTCTGCACGTTAGAGAATGTCGATGGCATCAATGAATCTCCTTGGACTCCGAATCGAGTCAGGGAGTGGACTGTTATGGGTTGAATGTTCTTGATATTACAGATGTGACATATGACTAGATATTATGATGTTGATTGTTATAGATGACACATTTTGTTGATGGATACAGGCTGACAGTAGCTCGCTAACCATAATCACATAGGAGCAAAGGGGTCACACATGACAACTAGAGATGTTGAGGAAGAGGTGTCACAACTTCCCTCCCACAACATACTAGCAATCCCGTTGTGTCTCAAACTGTAGGTTAACGATTACCTAGTTCGAGAGATCCACGATGCCGTGAGGGCAGACTATGACACTCGCTCACAATGGTTCTAATGGGCGCGCAATAAGGCATGATCCTTATTCCTTATAGGCCCTTAGTCTCCCATAAGGTCACCTGACAAAGTATTGACTCAAGGGGTTTGACCTCTACCAAATTTAGTCAAGAGGCGACTGGAACCCTTGGAGCAAGTAGTGTGTCTTGAAGGGAACGTCGCACAAATAAAACAGAAAGAGGTGACTGGCACCCTTGGAGCATGTAGTGTGTCCTGAAGGGCACATCACGATTTTAACTATGGTAAGTTAATAAACCTAGTGCCTAGAAAACTATGCCTCCTTAGGACCTCGTCAGCCTTAAAATGAATGATGGTATAAGTGAATTTTAATAACAATTTTTTCCCTTAAAAACTGTTGCCAAGCCTAGTGAATTTAAAACCTAGGTCTAAGTAGAATATGTGAACAAAAAAAAAAGCTAAATGGACATGTAACAAGAATGGGGTAAACAAAATTCAAGCAATAATAATTAAAGTAAAAATTTTAATGAAGGTTTAATTATTAAAATGGGTAAATGGTGGTTTTTGTCTAAACTTGTTAATTATGAACGTAGTTAAAAAGGGGAAACTTAAATAAAAAGAGAAAATTAAAGAAAAGGAAAAACTTAAAGAAAAAGGAGAATGTATAACTTAGTAGGGAATCTAGCCTTTGGAACTTTCTATTTGTGAACTCAACTAGGCTTTAAGTAAGGTGTAAGTCATTTAAGAAATGTAAGGGAATAAAGGGACACTGAGAAGCGTTTTTAGGAACCCTTTTAGGTGGGTGAGGGAAATAGGATAACTTAATTAATTAATAAATTGATTTTCTAGTGCAACTAAGGGATCATGTGTACGGGGGAGGTTTATCCTAATTAAATTTAATAAAAGAATCTAATGAGGATTTGATAAACTAATTGTTAATAAAACTCTATAAAAAGCATGGTGGAAGAGGAGTATGACCACGTCTGGTTTTCATAAGGTTACACTACTGTAATTTTATCTTGACTAGACTTCTCTTGTGGGAGTTGAGATACCCATCTTGGGTAATGACTAATAGCTCGACCTTGCGAGGTGCGATGGGAGCTACAATTCTCTGGTATTGTGTACATGGCCCCTTTGCAGCTTGGGGGGCTCAGGGGAAAGAAGAGTACCCCTAGCGTTGGTTGGGAGGTACGTGTGTCACTGTTGTATTGAATTTAGTAATATATACATATGCATGTATTGGAGAAAATTTTAATGGTACCTTGAAGCTCGATTGGGTGCACTTGTTGTTGATATGTTAAGGAATAATCGAGTTAAGTTAGAAGTTGTGTTCTTTTACTTCTTCACCATCCTTGAGTCTAAATTGCCATTGTAGTTGAAGATGGTCGCTTATTAAATTTTAGTTAAATTGATAATACGATTCAAGATCTATGCAATGAGGAGCTTCCATCTGAGTTGCTACAAAAAATGTAGTTGAATGTTTATTATAATTTATGTTATATCTCTGGATTATAGAATATAACCATTTATGTCAATGGATGATCCATTGGGCTCTTGACTGTATAAAAATTAATTAAATTTTAGGAATGTGTTGTCCATACGGATTCATGAGAAGTTGTATTAAAAACTATGGTGTCACTAATAATAGTCTTAATACTCGTAATATCATTGTTGGGTTATCCCACCCATGTTATTCTAATTTAATTTCAAGATTGTAACCCGCCTCTTGCCGAGTACTTATGGCTTGCATTCTTTCATGCTTTAATGATCTATGAGCATAGGTTTTTATCGATCTTAATGTATTTCTTTTCAAGACTCATACATTTTTTTTATGGAACACACTTAGATAAGTAGATATCACGCTGAATTGTATAATTTATTTAAGACTCCATCCAAGGGTAATTCACAGTGCATTTTGCAAACCATATTACAACTGCTATTTTGTAGACCTAATATTGGCCCATTACCCTTTAATTGGGGCATATTATATTAGTAATGTTATTTTATTTATGTCGGATTTAGGCCATTAGTTGTAATTATACCTCCTAGGCTCCTCTATATACCAAGGAGACATTTTCATTTTGAATTATCTTGTACTTAAACATTTAAGTGGGGTAAAAGGAGGTTGCCCCCTCGAAGAGGCTTATTATCTTAAATGATATCTTTTTCAAGGAATTGAGTACTTTTTCTGAGGATTTTCTATGCTATATTGATATTTGGTTCTTAACATATGGTTTCAGAGCTCAAGGTCTTAGGGTTTCGCTGCTACATCTCAGACACCTTGGAATTTTTTCTATAACTTATTGTCTACAACATTTCAGAGGGAACGACTTGGATGATATTTAGTAGATGGATCAAGGTACATTGGGTTCAAAATTCAGCTCTTGAGGTCTTATAATTTCAGAGATATAGCTTGTACAAGATAGGGTTCTGGAATCATCCTGAACCGAGTCATTCCAGAATTTTCTCTATAAAAAATTTTATGTAACATTTCATACCCTGAACTCTGGAGGATATTTACAGAAATTAGTAAGGTATCTGTGGTAAAAATTTCATCTTCTGGGTCATCTTAAATTTGTAGATACACCCTGTGTAATATAGGGTATCTCACTAGTCCTATTGACTAGTCTTAAGAAGGTGTTCCAGGTAAAACAATCATAACTTCTTCCTAGAGTATCCAAATTGTGTGGGACTAGTTTCATTGGATCGTGGACAGTTTGTAGTATTTCTAGTGTGAGTTTTAGAATTTTATATCAATTATTTTGTGTGGGGAACACTATACAAGTGAGATCTCCTCAAAAGGCAAAAAATCGACAAGTTATGGGGAAGTTACTATAAATTCCACTTGGAACATCCAATTTTTATCAGACCTGTGGCATTGTAGAGATAAAATATTATAGAAATACATAAAAGAAATTTTCATACCCAGAAGGGCCAAAACTTGGGAGATACAACAGAAGAAATATTGTGTAGCAGAACCACCTCAAAATCAAGGTTAAAAAGTGATACTTGGCCAATATGCCACCCAAAAAGGGAACTTCTACACCAAATAAACCTCTAGAAAATCCTACTTGGACTCTTAATGAAGGTGAAGAAATGCGTAGGGACATAAATGAACAACAAAATAAGATGGATTCAATGGAATCTAAGTTGGATACTAAGATAGATGGTTTAAAAGGGGAGATCATGGAAGTATTGAAAAATTTTGTAACAAAGAAGACACTTGAAAGTGAAAATGCATCCCATGAAATTCATGATTAGGACACAAGGAAGGTGAATTGAGAATGGAGAAACTCCAACTTTGGTTTGAAGACCAACCATGTTCCTAAGATTGGTATGAGGAAGTTTGATGGCAAGGACCCAATTGCATGGATACTTCAGATGGAGCAATTCTTTGATCTCCATAATGTGCCACATACACAAAAAGTACGAATTGCTTTTTTATATTTATAATCTAATCAATTTGTATGGTATCGATGGATTTGTTCTCGCAAATCATTCGTCACTTGGACAATTTTCACTAAATAAATGATAGCACACTATGAGGATACAAGGAGCAATACATTCTTTAGCTAATTAATAAATCTCAAGCAAAAGGGTTCAGTTACCGAGCACATTGATAACTTCCAAAGATTGAATAT
>CBVK0102667217.1:0-14382 GCA_900067695.1 Picea abies | reverse complement strand
TCCCACAAAAGTTCCTTTCTTTCCAGAGGGCTCTAGCTTAGTCCTCTTTTATTTTGGAATATGAATATAGATTGGATTGCCAAAGATTCTCAAATGATCAACTGAGGGATTTGTACCGACGAAAACTTCTTCTGGATTTTTCTCTTCTGGAGTTTTCTCTTCATTTTAATATTTAGGGGTTTTAACTCCGTACATTAGGTTTATTTTTAAAATTTTAAGTTTGTGATACTTAAGTTGAATCTATGATTAGTTTAACCTCCTTATGAATCTTGTATAGTTCATATTTCCTAGCTTGATGCACACGAAGCATTATTTCGAGATATTTAGGGACTTCAACACCCAAGCTAGAAAAGGGAAACTACTCAAGCAGTAGTTTAGACTCCATTCCCAATGGTAGCATTTATTTTTATTACCATCTCATTCAATTTTTTCCACTTTAATTTTTGTTTGCTTGCAAGTTAGGGTTTGTAGATCTATATTTTTAGAACTAGGTTGCCTTCTACAAGTTTGCAGAAGATGATATTATTTCATTTTTTGACAAGATTGGGAGTTTGTTTGCAAGTCAACCTCAAGAAATATTTCTATCTTCAATCAATCTACTATTTATTGGGTTTTATTTGTAGGTTGGTATCTCGAAGTAGTTCTATTTAAAATTGATTTGCTATTTTATGGGTTAAATTTAATTCTTTCCTTATCTCATTCTTGCATAGATTTAATACCCATGCCCTAAAGATGAAAATAATCATGATAATTAACAAGTCTTTGGGTTTTATACTTGAAACCTGAATGTGTTTGATGGAAGATTTGGTTAATTGGATTTATAACCTTACATATGTGATATGAATTCCCTAAGCGACTCACAATGATACATTAGAAATCCAAAGTTATTCATTGTTTGTATGAGGGTTTGATGATTGGTATAACATTGTATTGCAACACACATGAATGTAATCCACATTGATCATAAATATCTTGCATTTGGTTTCAAGGAAGATAAAGGCATATACATTGAATGTTGGTAAATTAACATGTTTATTAATTTTTTTTTTCATTGAGTTTATTTTTAGTATTCAAACTTATTTGTGGTATCAATTACCCTCAATAGCCTTAAGAAGAAAAGTCAAGGGTTTCACTTTTAGGACTATTTAGTGAAGTTTTTTCTTTGAGTTTGATATTCCATGGTTGATGAACGGATGGTAATATCATATCAAAGATTAATTTCATATCTAATATACATGTGCATGATCCACATTGCAAATTCATTTTTGTCTCTTAACAATGGTACACTTTTGTGCATGATCCACAATGCAAATTCCTTTTTTTTTTTTCTCCCTCTTAACAAGTAATGGATCAATTCTCAAGAACTTAGAATGATTTTCAAAAAAGGGTTGAATGAATAAATTTTTGCATCATAAACTTAGGAGGATTCAAGTGTTGCCAATAGTATTATGTTGTAATATTTGAGGTGCATTCCATATCTAAGGGATACAATCTAGAGTCTATTCCTACGATCTTGTGCTAATATATAACTGACAACGCTAAACTTCTTGGCTTATGTCTTGTAACAACACTTTAAGTCTGATGCTAGTATTTAATAATACTTCCTTTTAACACAAGACAAAACATTCATACTTTAATATCATTTAACAATGGTCAATCTTATTATGGAATATAACAACAACATGGGACAAAACATTCATACTTTAATATCATTTAACAATGGTCAATCTTATTATGGAATATAACAACAACATGGTTTCAGTGATTTGCCTATTATATTGCTAAATCTACATATCATTTAACAATGGTCAATCTTATTAAAGAATATAACAACAACATGGTTTTAGTGGTTTGCTTATTATATTGCTAAATCTACATGGGCTAGACAATGTTCATTTGATGCTACATGTGTTTCATATTGATTTGTTGAATGTCCATGAAAAATAATTAATCTCTTTTAGCTTTGGTACAATTTTTTTTTTTAATTTGCTTTTGTGATTAAAAGGATAACTATGAAACTCATGCTTCAAATCTATTTAGTTATAACTCTAAGTATGGATAATATTTCATTTGGATACCGGTTGTTTTTTTCCTGTCAATAATATCGTAATTGTGAGAAATTCTGATAATTTAAACACTAAGGGAGTTGCACATAGCTTACTGAGTAATGACACGACCTTTAAAGTTCCATCTTTGTAATCAATGCTTAGGATTGTACATATGGATTCTTGGACGATCTATAATCTTTTAAAGTGAAAATCGGATTTGGTAAAAATTTAAAATGCCACTTTGGATGCTTCACACTTATTAACTTGGAAAATTGGTGAGATGTTCATGTTTTCTTTAAGATTGATCTAGCAATTCACTTCACTTATTTCCTTCGAACTCCCATGTCTTTAAAGAGTGAATTGAGTTGATTGGGATGAGTTCAATAGTAATGAATTTTATTTGCATACTTAATTTTTTCCTCAACATTAATGTGTATTGGTAATTGATTACCGAGTTTCATATTTTATTCAAGATAATTCACACCTCCACTTAATCTATAATGATTGGCTTATATTGATCATAGAGATTCCCCCCTAGGCTAGGGTAGTTAGTTTCCTTAGTCCAAAGTGTGGGGCAAGGCCACCAAGGTGACATTAGGTGGATTTTTTGCAGTGACTCTAGGTTCTCCTAGTTGAGCTTAGGACTTTTCCTCCTAGGTGAGGGTTTGAGCTAAAATCCATGCTATTCCTTAGGTTTTTCCTAGTTAAGGAACAAGACAAAGGCACCCTATGGAGAAAAATATCATCCTTGCTTTAGTCCTCTAGTTGGTTCTTGGGCCATAGGGGGTAACCCTCTTATATATTCAATTGCTAACTTTTTCATTGTCACTTCAATAGTAGAAATCTCATGCAAACTTTAATGCCATATTTCAGTGATTGTGGGGTTTAATTATGTTGGAGGAATTGTGCAAACTAGAAACATCGACCATATTCTAAATTTTCATACCAGGGCCTTTCCATTGGGCACCTTTATCCAACATTGCATATATGTTAAAAGATTTGATGGGATTTGCAGAAGAAAAGTTTCAAATACCCGTGGGAATGGCATAACATGTCTTGGCACTGAGGAATAAAAAAATATTAGAAATTCTAATGAGGGTGGCAATCCTTAGTATTTCTGATATAGGAAATAAAACATGTGGAGATATTCAAGGGAAATCAATAGTATGCAAGAAGACATATTGGCAATATTCAAATGAATTCCACAGTCCAACAACAGTTATAAATATTGAATAACCTTGATTTCTAGCCAAGACATCTTATATACTGATAGGAAGTAATAAATATTGTACCGATAGAAAAGTATTTAAAGAAAAATACCCAACTTAGTGTGACAACCCTCCATTACGACAACAACAAAAGAGTATCACAATGGTAAACAATTTTTTTTTTGTTGTGTTAAACAATATTACTACAAGTGACATGTGACAAAAACATACATCATCTCACACATTCAATCTCATTTAAACATAACATGAAAATAATCATATTTAAGCATTAATACATCTAGTAATTCATTTACATCTCAAGAGAACACAAGTATGACTCCTTGCCAAACCTACCCTGTACGGTTAGGACATCCAAGACACATAATCAACACTCAAGTCTAGGATTCATCTAATTGATCTTGACCACCTAAAGTCTCAAGACTGGCGAATGTTGTGAGGATCAAGGAAGTATCTACTCCCACAACAATACAATCCTATGACACAAACAAGAAATTATCCAAACTCAACTACCAATGCAACTAGGATAAATCACAAAACGATAAGAGATACCTTATGTAATTCTCAAGAACTTGAAACAATTATTAATGTAACATTCCTAACAATTTCTCATAATGATCGGATCTATTTTCTAACACTAACTTAGAATTTATACTTGATGTAAAGTAAAAGGTACCTGTAACTTGGGTCCAACATCATATTTAAGATTGCGCAATTTGCATATAAATGAATTATATTAATCGAACTGATCAAATATCTCCAATTATAAATTAATCATTTACTCAATTAGTTTCTAACTTGTTGATTTTGTAAGTCAACATAATTTATCATTTGATTTTTTTAATAAGAAATACTAAATCATTCATAATTTTCAAGAATTATTTTTACAAAGCTATTAAACTCAATTGATTATACAGTCCAATGACTTAATTACAAACACTCCAGATACTTATTCATTTCATTCCAATATTAACTTATCTTAACAATTATTTATCAAAATCAAAATTGGAACAATAAGATAATACAGTAGGATCCAAAACGTATTGTATAATATTAAATGCAACAATGCAAGGGATATTTTAACCCAAAACTTTTTATGAAATAAGATTAACAACCAATTTCATAAATACCATATATTAATATATATTAATCTATATTAACAATTATTTATCAAAATTGGAACAATATAATGCAGTAGGATCCAAAACGTATTGTATAATATTAAATGCAACAATGCAAGGGATATTTTAACCCAAAGCTTTTTATGAAATAAGATTAACAACCAATTTCATCAATACCATATATTAAGATAATTAGAAAGAATTATTATTATTATAGTCCTAACTTACTATGTATATTAAGTAAAAACAATAAATTGTTGTATCCCAAGGATATCCACGAATAAGCTACTAGAGGTGACCTCCGTGGATTACGAGTTGTATAAGAATGTAAGAATTTCCTACAGAGCAAGCAAATTCGAGGATACTGATCTGGGATTGCCGAAGACTACTCATAAATTACTTTTATTTCACCACATCGGTCCAGCGTTTTAACTGTAAATTACATGATAACTAAATTGCAGGTATCGAAACTACCTCCATGCAAAATGCCAATGCAAAAATATTAGGGAGCGTGTATCATAAGTGTTTTTTTTTTCAAAAACCCTCTTATTGTAATGCTTAAACAAAATTGACTTTCCAATTCGTTACCTTGAATCATACAAAGTTCTCAAATTTGCTACCATGCAATCTTTTATGTAAAAAACTTTCTCCACTTTCTTATACAACATGAACATGTAATATATCTAAAACATATTCGATTCTAAATTAATGAAGAACAGTCTCCTTAATACCATAGAAACATATGCTTTCTCTTTTTAATTAATAAATTAGGATTATTCACCCGCACACTTGTTATACTCTCCCAAAGTTGCACGTAATTACAAATTTTATTTTATTTAAAAAGTTAACTTCCTTCACACTCTCTAAGTGGTCCTATTTTCGCTCTTAGTTGTCCATTTATTCCCCAGATTCTCATTTAATGAGTGTCTCCTAACTAGATATTAGTTAGAGTTAGATTAAGAGTCTTCTTCTAGTTACACTAGTGGTAGGTTGACTCAAGATTCTTTTCCATGTGTACTCATATTCTCTCATTTTATTAATTCTTCTATTTTTAAAAACCAATTTATTAATTTCATGCACACATGTGCATTTTATTCAAAATTTGTATTTTTGTTCACATTTTTCCTGAAATTGATTAATCTCCATTCTTTTGATTTATTTAATATTTAAATTGAGTCCCCTAACTAAACTAGAGTTAGACTTAGTCTTAGAGTTAAGCTTAGGTTTTTATTGGGATTTATAATTAATCAAGTCACTATTTTAATTAAATGAATTAATCCGACAAGGTCTAATCAATTCAACGTTTCCTAGGCCACCTAGATTTATTGACACAACTTTTTAAATTTCACAACGTGCCCTTCAGGACGCACCTCCATGCTCCAAGGGTGCCACTCGCCTTTGACTAGTTTTGGAAGTTCGTCCGACCCTTGGAGTCAACACTCCACTTGGTCAACCTTGTGAGAGACTAAGGGCTTCTAAGGAATAAGGACTCTTCCTTATTGCGTGCTCCTTAGGAATCTTCATGAGCGATTGTCTCAGTCTGCCCTCACGACATCGTGGACCTCTCGAACTAGGTAATCATTAACCTACCATTCGAGCCATGGCGGGAGTGCTAATAGGCTATGACAAGGATGCTGCCACACCTCTCCCTCAATGTGTGGTTTTTGTGCATGGCCCATTTACTCCTTATGTGAGTCAGATTAGCAAGCATCATCGGCCTGCATCCATTGAAAAAAACACTGTCAATGATCCATATACATAATCATACTATAATAAATCAATGTCACATGTGCGTAAAATGAAATACTCAAACAACAATACAATTCACTCCCTGACTCAATCTGGATTCCAAGGAAGTTCATTGATCCCACTAGTATCTATAATCTGTCATGTTTCTTGCACACTTAGGAAAGCTCGTCAATAGCATCTGTCATGCATCAAATAAAAATAAGTCATAACACATCATCGTCATCATATAATATCTATAATCGAAATGAAATCACAATGTACCATAACCAGATCACTTGCACACAAGTTTCCTCAAAGAATAAGTCGAAAAAGTGTGCTCAATAGAGAGAGATGTTACACTTAGAATCATAAAAATCATTCAGTACAAGAAACAAAAAATAACATGTATTGGCACAAAGTCATCATTTGACATAATAGTAAAGGAATCTATAAACATAACACTGAGGAAAGGCCTACACTATTAATCTTTATGCTGAAACAAAATCATATAAAGTTTATAGTCACTCAGGAAAAAAGCCTTTGATTGACAAGAGAAGAAAACATAAACTAAGAAGAAGAAAAAAATTACAAAGCCAGTGATGAATCCTCTATAATTTTCTGGTTCTGCTACAATTATAGTGGCCCTGTGGGCTTTGGAGCCAAAATCAACCTCTATGCTACCCAAAATTCCAAACTTGAAACCCTCTTCAATTCTTTCCTTTATCCTTTCTTGCATGCTAGCAATCTGCCTATCCTCGTGCAACTGCTTTCTAAAAATAGGAAAGAGGATAAGGTGTCTTGAAATAGCTTGACACCTTAAGCATCATGTGTCCCTCTTCTTCCATAAAGAGGGAAATTTTGTTGGCATTTACTTCTTGATCATTAATTGCTAGTTGTCCCACCAGTTAACTTTTTCCTCTAAATTCAAACTTGCCTATCCTTGTGCAACTACTTTCTAAAAATAGAAAAGAGGATAAGGTGTCTTGAGAGAGCTTGACACCTTAGGCATGAGGTGTCCCTCTTCTTGCATAAAGCAGGAAATTTTATGGCATTTACTTCTTCATTAATTGTTAGTTGTCCCACCAGTTCACTTTTTCCTCTAAATTCAAACTTGTATGACTCGACACTTTTGCTGACATTGTTGGGAATCATAGGCTCCAAGACTCGAATGATGTATTATTGTTAAAAGGAAGAGATCCCATTCCTTACATACCATTTATAAACAGTTTCCAGGGTTGACTTATATTGTTCACTATGATAGACACACATAGAATCCTAAAATCCAGTGTGTTGGAATATAAACTTGCAGACTTATGCAATATACATCAAAGTCCATTTAGTGAGTATGGATGCAAACATTTTCTAGGGCTGACTTATATTCTTCACTATGGTAGAGCACACATAGAATCTCAAAATCCAGTGTGTCGGAATAGAAACTTGCAGACTTATGAAATCTACAACAAAGTCCATTTAGTGAGTATGGATGAAAGGATATATAAAAACATGTATGCTACAATCAAGCCACATAGTAGAATAATGAGAACTAAAATGAAACCAATGAAAAGATCATTTTAAGAAATTGGAACGTAAGTTGAAAATATTCATTAAATATTTTCTTCCCCATTCCACCAGGATTTCCAACTTTTATGTGCTCAAACCAAATATGACCAGTTGGAAATGTGATCTCCCCAATTCTATTCACCATTTTTCATACCCAATATGGGTGTAAGTGTTTAACTACATAAAATAGTGGTTGCCACTACAACCATATTTGCATAATACAACTCTGCTTAACAACATCATGGTGAAGGTAGCAATTCCTTTGCATGTGCAAAAATATTCATAAATGCAGTGTATCGAATTGGACGTGGAAAGTGCATTTTTTTTACTTCCAACAACTTCGACAAAGTTTATACCAATGACATATGAAACCACTAGAGTGGAAAGGTCTATGAAATTTCTGAATTTGATGGGAATTTCAAACTCTCATCATTTCCAATCCCTTAACCATGCTCCTACCAAGATAACACATACTAGTACAAACACCACCACAAGATTATACATTCGCTGACCAAAGTCTAAGTTTACAACAAGTTCCAGGAACATCATTAGTGGACCAATATAAAGTGAATATTTTGCATAATGTATCATGCCCAAGTGCTTTTTGAAATTCCTCTAGAAGCCCAACATAACTTCCTCTTGAATGCACCCTCTACGTGCATAGTAAAAGGACTTACTATATGCATCGATATGCTATCCCAAAACATAAGTCATTTCCATGGATATACATCCCTGGTGCACTGGCTGAGGTTAGTTTTGCATGCAATCTCTTCTTAGATATTTTAGTTTTTTATCATGTTTCTCCAATTGTTTTTCCTTTTCCAACAATTCACGCTCTTTAATATGGATATCATAAGCCTTCAATTCGGCTAGATGCTTCTTTTTTCCCAATTACTCCGATAAATACCCATGGAACTTTTCCATCTCAACTTTAAACACGGGTTTTTCTGCTTTACATTCCTCTTTATGTTTAATAGTGATTCTTGGAATCTCAACATGATCCTTATTAGCAAGCATTTCTTCTAAAGAAATCAATTCATGTTCTTTCTGGGTAATCTTTGTTTCTCTTTTATTTAATTCACCATCCACCCACTTGAGAAATGGACAACACTAATGAACTGGTGTTGGATGCAGGCTGAATCAGAAAGAAAGGTTATTTTTGGAAGAGAAGCATACAAGAGAAAAAAGACAGTTGGAAGGAAAAGCAACACGTACGTATGCATGGAAGACCTAATGACACTAGGGTTAGGGTTTTTTTAATACATTGTAATGGGGAAGACCTAATGACACTAGGGTTAGGGTTTTTTTAATACATTGTAATGGTTGGTGAGCCGAAGATATAAATAAGTGATACTTAAAGGAGACATGCATAGAGATATATACATAGGGAGATAGAGGGGGAGACGGAAAAGAAGAGAGGGACCGAGAGGAAGAGAATTGTAAGGATTGTGTAAGTCATTAATATGGTGAGCTAGAGAAGGCATGAGAGACTCGATCCCGAGGGTTAGATAGCAAGTTGAGGATCCTGGTGCGATCTAGTCAGCCTCGCAGGGATAGAGGAGCCTGTGGGAGAGAAGAAGAACTAAGATTGTAACCACGTGCGGCGTGGGAGATTTCCAAACTATAATAAAAGCCTGAGAGCTAGATCTTTGTGGACATAGCCCAGGAGGGGGTGAACCACGGTAGCACTGTGTCATGTTATGGAATGGATGTATCTTTTTGTTTGATTAGTTGGTGAATGTTGAATGAATGAAGTGGTTAAGTAGATCTGGTATTTCGCATGCATGCATAAAATCATTGTTATAACCAGATGTTAAATGGACTGAATAAAAGTTACGGTGCATAAACACAGATCTCACTCAATCCCAGGTTGCAAACTCCTGAGTATTGCAGCCACCCATAGAGCTATCTCGGGTGAGACTGCGCAGTGCACCCTGTGCACTATGTTGCCTTCTAGGTTACTAGAGGGGCCGACAGTCTTTAAGGGATTTTGTTGGGAAGCTTCTTAGTTCTGAACCAGGGTCAATCTGTAATGGTAAATGAGAATCAAGATCATAATCCCTCTAGACCAATAAGAGTAGATAGATAAAGGGAAAAACCAACAAATGGTTCTGTTGTTAGCTAATTGGAAGGAAATGGGATTGAACATATGAGATCTGTTGAAAAAGCTTAAAAAGAATACAGGATCGGATGACAAGAAGGTGAAAGAATGTGAATCTAAAAGGGGAGGTATAGTCATGCGCACATACAGATGCAATAGAATTGCAACAGAAAATGGATAATGGGGACACGTTGGAATTGGTACTCGAGCAGGATAAAATCGAGACCAAAGATGAAAAAGACCGCACGGATAGGCTAGAGCAAGAATTTTCCATAGCCTATGATAAAATACCAAAGAGCACGTAGATGGAAGAATTCATGGTGACACAGAAGATTTATCAGATTGTGCAGACAATTGATCAATGTAGACAGGAGATCGAGCACCTCCGGGAGAAGCTCATACCTACCACTCCACCAGAGGTGAAGGAGCATAGGAGGCAGGAGGCAACAACGTAGATAAAGGAGATAGATCGACAAGTCCATGTGGCAGCCGATGTGTTCAAGAAGGAAGAACAACTTTGGACGAAGATGGAAGAGGATCAACCGGTCCAACAGTGGGACCAAGAAGAAGAAACGATAAGCGCAACTATCCAGGACCTCAAGTAGAGGCAGAAGACAATGTCGATCATGGAGCGCATCAAAGGAGTGCAAGATATGAAGAAACTGTAGGAAGAACTCATAGTTGGACAGACAAAGTAGAAGGAGTGACAAGCTCAAATGGAACCGCTCCAGGAACGGGCAGCAGAGGTCATTACGCAGGTGGAAGACGCAAAGAATAACATGGCACAAACTCAGGCAGAGTGCACAGGGATGGTCAGCGACGAGATTTCAGTGTAGGTATTGGACACACTCAAGGAGAAGACCACGCAAGCCCAAACACAAGAAAAGGAGCTCACAGAGAAATTCCAGGAGATCGCGGGAGAGATCGACGAAGCGCACAAAGTTTAGGTGGCTCAGGATGAGCCACATGTTAGTGTTGGGGGCCTGTTGGATGCAGGCCTAGTAAGGAGAAAAGGCTATTTTTGAAAGAGAAGCATGTAAGGAGGAAATGACAGCTGGAAGGAAAATCATCATGTGTAAGGGAAGCAGGTGAGGCGCGTATGCAAGGAAGACCTAACGACACTAGAGTTAGGGTTTTTGTAATGTATTGTAATGGCTGATGACTCAATAATATAAATAGGTAGTACTTAGAGGAAGAGGAGGATCGAAGAACCGACCGAGGAAGAGAGAGTTGTAAGAACTGTACGAGTCAATAGCTGGTGAGCTAGGGAAGTAGCGAACAACTCAATCTCAAGGGTTAGATCACAGGCTAAGGAGCCTGGTGTGATCTAGTCAGCCTCATAGGGATCAAGGAGCCTATTGGAGAGAGTAAGACCCAAGATTGTAAACACTTGCGGCGTGACATAGTACTGAACCATAATAAAGAGCCTGAGAGCCATATCTTTGTGGACGTAGCCCAGGAGGGGGTGAACAAGGGTAACCCATGTGTTATGTGAATGAATGTATGCGTTTTTATTGCTGTTAAATGGTGAATGTTAGATGAATGAATTAACTAGTTAGATCTAGTATTTCACATGTGGCTCGGGATGAGCCACATGTCAGTGTTGGGGGCCTATTGGATGCAGGTTGAATCAGAAAGAAAGGCTATTTTTGGAATAGAAGCATGCAAGAGGAAAAATACAACTGGAAGGAAAAGCAGCACGCGCGCATGCATGGAAGACCTAATGACACTAGGGTTAGGGTTTTTGTAATACATTGTAATGGATGGTGAGCCTAAGATATAAATAAGTGATACTTAAGGGAGACATGCATAGAGAGAAATACATAGTGAGATAGAGGGGGAGACAGAAAAGAAGAGAGGGACTGAGAGGAAGAGAATTGTAAGGACTGTGTAAGTCATTAAGTTGGTGAGATAGAGAAGGCATGAGCGACTCGATCTTGAGGGTTATATCGTAGGCTGAGGAGCCTAGTGTGATTTAGTCAGTCTCACAGGGATCAAGGAGCCTGTGGGAGAGAATAAGAACTAAGATTGTAACCAAGCGGGACATGGGATATTTCCAAACTATAATAAAATCCTGAGAGCCAGATTTTTGTGGACATAGCCCAGGAGGGGGTGAACCATGATAACATTGTTGCATGTGACTGAATGAATGTATCTTTGTGTTTGATTAGTTGATGACTGTTGAATGAATGAATTAGTTAAGTAGATCTGGTATTTTGCATGCATGCATAGAATCATTGTTATAACCAGATGTCAAATGGACTGAATAAAAATGATGGTGTACAAACATAGATCTCTCTTAATCCCAGGTTGCAAACACCTGAGTATTGCAACCACCCATAGAGTTATCTCGGGTGAGACTGCGCAGTGCACCCCATGCACTGCTTTGCCTTCTAGGTTACCAAAGGGGTCGATAGTCTTTAATGGATTTTGTTGGGAAGCTTCTTAGTTCTGAACCAGGGTCAATCTGTAATGGTCAATGAGAATCAGGATCAGAATCCCTCCAGACCAATAAGAGTAGATAGATAAAGGGTAAAACCAATAACTGGTCAAGTATAAAAAGATATGCCTAAACTTATGGAAATGAAATAAAGTGCCATAACAAGATTTAAATCTAAACATCCCATATTAACACACTCGCACTTCACATCTATACCTTATCATGTGGTAATAACATCCTAGGATATGTACACTATCACTTCACATATATATCTTGTTTCTCAATCGCCTCAAATATTACCATAGCACCATACACAACTAGTTCGTCACCAATTTTGACATCTTCTACAAATCTATTGTAATTAACTTGGATTGTGTGAGATGGAAGAGACCCACTGAAAACATGCATACTAAAAGTCCAAAACTCACCATCCATGGCAAGGACAACAATAAGTCATTTCTCCTACCATGATGATCCAAGATATTGAAGAAAATATGCCATGATCCCAGAGTGAAGAGTATTTTGGATGGACAAAACTAGTATGGAACTAGTTACCATTACAGTTGAGTTCATGGACACATTCTCCATGAGAGGCTAATGACCAAACCTTTTTAGAATCCTCACTAAAAGATGCTAAGAAATCACCAGTTTCATCCCATCAAACCGAGTGGACAAGTTTGGTATGCCTCTATAAAGAATGTATGCAAGCATTAGTCTCCACATCGAAAATAGATACTACATTTCTCTGTTACGGTAGCAAGAAACTTCCCTTCATCAAAATTTTCAATATCTATCAGTTGATTTGAAGGGGATGCAAATCCTTCTTTCCCATCTGATCCATACATGATTAAATTCTTTGACATGCTACTACTGTGATGTAAAGTGCCAACAATGGACATGACATCACCCCGCGTGTGATTTTATGGGAGCTGCAAGCATTTTTATACCAACATCATTTTCGTTGAGATCAACTAGAGGGAGATTGACTAGCCCGGTTTAGTACCTAACTCTTGCATTTAATAGAATAATTTTAGAGCTTCCTTGCCACAACCATGCATAGCATACTCTCCAATCATATTCATCCATGAGAAGACATCTTACTTGGACATTTTTTCAAACACATGTCGTGTTGTTGAGAGGCTCCCATGTTTCACATACATATCTATATGAGTAGTCTCCACAAAGACATCAGAGTCAGACCCATTTATAATTATTTTTTCATGGATTTCCCTTCTTTACAGTTCTAGGTCCAACATCCTCTTAGGATCAAATGCAAAAAGTTTTAATACCCAAGATAAAGGAGATAAATATTGGGGCACCCGACAAGAAATACATGAGCTTAAATGCAAAAATTCCATGGCCTTCTTATTCACTGATAACCCATCTGAATATAGGGATATCCAACAACCATTTGGAATTACCTTCAGAAAATGCCAATTTATGTCATCCATGAGATCCCAAATGAATATGAGGGTATCCAAGAAAACCCACCTAAAATTACATGCAGAAAAAGTCATGGACTTCCCTCGTTTTTTTATTGTGAGCCACCTTCCTTTTGTTAACCACCGAACCCCCTGTTTCTGTGCCATGTGGCCATTTATCCATCCACACTTTCCATCTATCCATCCACGCATCCCTTTGTAATGAAATTAACGGGTGTTAATTACTCCAAAGAAAATGGGACAAGAATTGGCCAGTGGCCCTCACTAGTACATTTGTATCCCTTGACACTATGGTTATATACCTAAAATTTTACATGCTTCTAAGTTAATATTCTCCTATTATGGCTAATTTGTTTTGGCTCCAAACATTATATGTGTGTGTGTAGACACACACACACACACACACATTTGTCATCTTGTTAATATGGCTTGATGACGTGGAACCTATGTCCCCATGGCACCGTAAGGTGATTCCATGCCACCTTCTCATCCACCTTGGTCCTACCTTGTCAGCTCTTTGGTCCCTTGCCTTTCTTTTTCTTTATTTTCTTTATTTTTATGCACCCTCATCTTATCCCTACACTTGGAATCTTCATTTCCATAGATGATACAAAGGTCCTATCCTTGACGGGCCTTCCATGTGGCATCCTTCATGTTAAGGTTTAAGATATTATTAGAGTTCTTTGCATTTCAATAGATAACAATAGCATAAGATA
>CBVK0102667214.1:0-13933 GCA_900067695.1 Picea abies | reverse complement strand
TTTTTCCTCATGAACCCCACTATGTTGGTCCCCACAATACTTCTTCAAGATAATACAAATAATAGAGTAAAATAATTTTTCCTCATGAACCCCACTATGTTGGTCCCCACAATACTTCTTCAAGATAATACAAATAATAGAGTAAAATAAATGGTTGATAATATGACAAATATTTCACCTCCATTTATCTATATAGTAGGTGAGGGAGGCTAATAAAACAAGGACTTATGTCCATACAAGTAACCATCAAGGCAACCCCACATGGAGTGCCCTATAATAAAAAAATATACAAGTGTGATGTACTAGGTTTTATCCACTCCACAATATGAAAATTCCTCCATGCATGATTCTCCTAGGGCTCAATGATCCTCCTCTAGGTTGGTGTTATCTCCAACAAGATTTTAGTCCAATTCTCCTCTTCCATGGTGGTATCCAAGTGTCCTCATACACAAAATTCATTCTATACTTATGTGCCACGTGTCCTCTCATATTCCCAATGCTCCTCTCATGTGTTTGAATGTAATTACCATGCTCCAATGCTTTCTCCTCAACTGTGTTTGGGTCCACAACCAAGCTCCATGAAATATACTCCTCAACCTAGGCATCCTCAAGTAAAGTGTCCAAACCTCTAAGGTGTAAATCACATGGTCCCAAGATCCTAGGGAAGCATTCCTTCCTTGAAGTGTCTAGAGATCCTCCTAGGCATGTACCTCTCATAATTGAGCAACTGACTCCATCATTGTGTTCACCTTATGGGTTAGTCATCATGTCAATCTGAGTAACAACCTTTTAGGTAAGGGCACTGTCCTAACACTCTAAGAAATGTTAATAATCCACCCAAAATCAACCATCCATACATACATGAAGCATCTCTAACGTATTATCAGTGGATGACAACACTTACAAAGTAACCCCAAAAGCTAACACTCACTTTAAGATAAAATAATTTTGTGTAGAAACATTGAAATCCATCTGAATATGAAACATATAACTCTAATTCCTCCAAAATTTTGAGAGAATACTCCTCCATCATGATAAAACACCGATATGCTTTGCAAGATTCATATTCATAAGTACATGCCTGAACACCTCATCATCCAAGCAATCACTACCAAAAAAGGTGTGTCTCTTTACAAGAAATCAACCAAGAAATCTACAACTTAGCCTTTGGATGGTGAATATTCAAACTAAATACAACAAATCCATTTGGTTTACACCATCCAACCAAGATACTCCCCTCTTCCACTTTTCTAGGAGCTCCAAAATAACAATGACCATCTATAAAAATGAAGGAACATAACCCTGGACAAATGCTTCATATTGAACTCTAAATCCTTTTGGCACCACATCAAGTGATAAAAAGGATATCCTACAAAGATAAAACCAGAACAAAAACCCCTCTTAGTGGATGTTTTAACAGAGGTTTTGGTGTTACAATATTACATAAAATTATCAAAAAAAACATCCACTATTGAGAATGGAGGTTTTAGTAGATGTTCACTATAACTAATTATTTTGGGAGGTTGAGGTCCAAATAGAGGTTTTTTCTTTATGCACTTAAATGAGTAAGGTTTACTAGCACACACATATTTGATATGCAATAGTGCATATTCCATACTTTCAAATCACCCATATATATTAGATATTTTGAAAGGACCGATGCATATTATATTTTTTAAAGCAACAATGCATGTAATATGTGTTAGCACTAGTGCATATATCCTTGCACACTACGAAGTCTTGCTAATGGTCATTATAACAATAATGAAAACAATAAAAATATCATAGGAGGGAATGGTGTTTCTATTTTAGTTATGAGTACTACTACTCTTATTATATTTATTATCATCAATGTGCTTTTACATGTATATGACATAAGTGCATAACAATTAGTGAAATGGATGTATGTGTAACACTCATTGAAATGCATTAGTGTGTAAATAGGTATGAAATGCACCATCGGGTTCAAATGAACACAATGCATCGATATGTTCTAATGATTTATTTTTTTTGCGTTGCAGGTATGAAAATGTAGCTTCTTGTATTTTTTACAAAATTTCAGTTAATCATTAGAAATATCAAATTTTTAATAATAATATTGAGTTTTACATTTTAATTAATGTTTTTCAATATAATCATTGCATTAATGTATTGTATTTTTAAACGAATAAAACAACTAATTACACCTTTGTTCGTTGTAATATTGTAAATCAACCATATATTTAAAGGACAATGTAACATTGTATCACACTAGAGATTGCAACAGAATAAGCAACCTAGTTTATTATATACAAATAAGGGACCCTTCATCTTACCAAATGGAACAACATAAACGTCCACAATAATAATAAAATGTCAATAAATAATTGTTACAATTAGTGGTAACCCATCATCATACCAATTAGAACAATATGTCCACATTAAAATAAATCTCCAATGTTTATACACAGACACTCCAAAATATGAAACATGTAACATTAAATTATATTAATAATCATTCATATCTCAGACTAATGTCATTTCTCGATCCAAAGTCATTGTATGAGTTGCTTGCATGGCTCATTTATTTATGACTTATATCGGGTATTGTACTTGGTTTATTTGCAATATTTTGTTGATTAGCTTGATTTTGTCCTCACTACTAGATTTGGGTACATTTCCTGATATGAGATTGACATTAGTTTTGTGGAAAACACATTGGAAGAAAGAATATTTCAACCTCAGACCGAATTCATTGCAAGTTCGACAATAGTTTAACTTGTCAACTTATTGTCACAATTTAGATGACAATAACATGCCACATGATAGTTTTGAATGCCCACATTTTTTCTTTGTGATCATTATAATTTTGATGCTTCATCAACACACATGACATAGAAAGCACATTAATTGGACGTTGGTCAACCTAGTTGAAAATTTTGTAAAAACATTGGTACGACATTGCTTCTATGCTAATTAAGTGCTAGTTAAACAAGATCAAAATGTAGCTCGTTATCCATACATAGTTGATGTAACATTAGTTGTTTGTAAGAAAAGATTCTTCAAGGTTTGGTCAGATGTCAGTAGAGTATTGGTCAAATGCAGATGACATAGAAAACACATTGATTGAATATCGATCAAGCTAGTAGAAATTTTTGTGAAAACATTGGTATGATGTTGGTGATATGTCATTAAAGAATTAGTTCAATAGGTCAAAATTTAGCCCATCGTTGGTGCACACTTGATGAAACATTGGTTTTTTGTTGGACAAGGTGCTTCATGGTTTGGTCATATGTCGATATATCATTGGTCAAACATAAAAAATGCCTCTTCATTGTGGATTGTACATAGGTTAATTGTCAGTGGAATGTCACTAATGTGTTGGGTAAACATCTAAATTTCAATACATGTGTGTGTGTGTGTGTGTGTCCCTTGAAATGTGTACACATTCCAAAGGTAAGTAAAAAGAAGAGAACTAAAGTGCAATACATGCCACCTCATAATTCATGCACATTCTATTAATGTACCTAGGGAGGATAATATGGGGTACCTAGAGAGGTACCTATTATCGCTCAAAGTCTCACCTAGAGGGAAAAATCCTAACCCTAACAGGAGAGTCTAAAGGCCTTGCCCCACCTTTAGGCTAAACGAAGGGATATCCTAGTCATGGGGGGGAGCCCTACAAGTCAATCCAATCTAGGTCATTATATAGGAATGAGAGCCTTCATAAATTATATTTGAAAAAGATAGCTAGAGACTTGTGCCCAAATCACTCTCTAATTTTAAGACAAGTTAAAGCATGCAATTTGTTTATCAAATCACTAAATGAAACAAGCCTTAAATGATATGTTGCTTAGACAAGTATGCTTGTTTTATGCTAGAAAATAACAATAGTACATGAGTAAGTTAAGATTTCTTATCATTCAAATCACTCATGTAACTAGTAATTCTAAATGAGATCAATGATTAACAACTGGTCACCATTCAACATTCACCATATGAAGTCGAGAGAGTGTCACTCATCAAAATTTTATTGCAAAGCTTAGATCATGATATGTAACCATTAATTGAAAAGAATGATAAAGTATCATTCATTAAACCATTCCAACATGTCCATAAAATCAATACAACACTCAATACCAAGTGCTGGAAACTTAGAGGTGTAATCTGATGTAACAATCATTCACGTAGAGAGATTTGAAGTATGTCATTCCAAAAAGCTAGACACCAATTATTATGTGGAAGTTTTATTGACCCAGTATTGTTATATATATCATAATTTAGGACATCAAGATAGATCAGATTTCATTAAAGAACATGTGGAAATGTCGCCAAAACATTAGCCTTCAAATTTAAAGAATGTTGATATGCAGAATCAAGTGCTAGTTACCACTGTCAAACTTTATATTAGCAATTACCATTTTCAAACTTTATATTAGCAATTACCCACCAGTCATAAACATATGATTGTATTCAACATCTGAATGAAATATCAATCCATAAACAAGAGTATACCAACAGATAAGTAAATGGAAAAGATCCAAACTTGAAAAATTTAACCAAGCACTTAAGTTGTAGAATGATTAAGTGGATTGTTCATAGAGGTTAAGTGTTGAAACGTGTGCACTAGAAATGAATTAAGTGAGACATCAAGCTTAAAGGTGTGCCCAATATGTGTATTATGGTTGATTTAGAAACTTTTTACATACACATATTCACCATCAAATTAAGATCAATGCCACACACGTCAAACCTTTGCATCAAAGTGAATTTTTCCAAAGTATAAAAAAGCCTCAACAACATATTTAAAACAATGAAAGAGGATGATATTACTTATGTCGTTTTGCTTAAAGACTAAGTCATTCCACAAATGAAGACATTTGTTTTCTAGAATGAGAATTCATGACCATGAAAACATCCAAACATTGATCAAAATGTGAATATTTGTGCCCATACATTGAATATGAAATCCAGTAAAGTAAAAACCCTCAATCCACAAAACCATAAGAAGGATAAAAATATACTTAGATCGTTTTCTTAGAAACCAAAGCATCCCAATATATAAGACATAGATTCATTAAGTTGAGGTGTTATAACTACAAAGAATGCTAAATGTTTCCTAGTTGTAGAGGCTTATGCCAAATATTTGAAGTCCTTGTCAATAAATAAATGAAAGCAAGCTCAAATAACCCTCATGCCCTGTGTTTTCCAGCATTGATATAAACTCAAATAAAATATTTTAGATCAAGCACATTTTAGTTCATTCATGATGATAGGCTAGATCCATTCAAAATATAGCAATCCTTAAACAAGATCTAAGTCAATTTTCAGTTAGTGGAATACTAGCTTAGTTATGCAATCTCCAATAGATATAGCCATTAACAAATGATTAGCACAAGTGAAGTCCAAATATAACAAAATCTAGCAAATTTAGTCCCAAGACTTGGATCTTGCAATCTAATTTAAGATAAAAAATAATGAAACCTTTAGATTGCAAAAATAAACAAAAGTAAAATGACAAAATGAAAAAAAAGGGATTTGGTTGAAGAAATAATGCAAATAGACCAATGCCTACAAATAGGCTATGGGGTCACAAGATCTACCTTAGGTGTGAATTTCTTGTCTTAACATGTCAATGTTAAAGGAACCAAGGAGGATTACATTTCAAATGTTGACTAGGCAAGTTGAAAAACTTCAAGCATGGATGGGGATGATGGTCCCTTAAGAATCCTCTCCCAAGTAATACAAGGTGAACTTTAAGTTTTTCCAAATACAAGGAAGAACCCTAGGATTTCCACACTCATTGCAATGAAACAAGATATAGATTATCACAAGGAGTTGGGAAAGAAACCTATACCTCAATCTCCTTCTCAATGGAGCATGGCTCCCTTCTTTGACCTTGTAGCAGCTCCTTCCTCCAACCTACCTAAAAATAACAATAAGACTTGAAATATACCCTTGAAACACACCTAAGGAAGATAGATACAGACTAGAATAAAAAATATAAAGTCTCTGTCAATATTCTCCAACAAATGAAAAGTGAGGAGGCTCCCTCCTTATATAGATAAAAAGTCTCTCAATACAATGAGTTGATAAAATTTGCTAGCATTAACCATGAGCTCAAGTAAATCCATGGGAGAATACCATGTGTGGCTACAAAACCACCCAAATAATCTTCAATATCATGAGTGGCCTCCTCAAAATGGTGAAAAACACAACTAGATACCACAAATGTGGTCCAAGGGAGATAGAGTACAAGTGTGCCCTCCATAAAATGTGCCAACGACCTCCACAAAGTGATGCATGGTCAACCAAATTCCAAGGAACAAGGGAACTTCTCCAACAAACCCAATGAAATGAGGGAGAAGGCATCTCCAAGTGAGAATGTACCCAAATAGTGATGACACCATGCTATACATGTGGGACGTCGAAGGTGAGGATCTAGTGAAGAGTGGTATGTGTGGCACCCAAAAGATAGGTTCTCCTTAATAAAATAATCAAATGAGTGATAATCAACACCACAATCACCTATAACCATTGTAACCACAAGTGATCCAATGTAACCACCCTCAACAACCTCAATAGCACCCATATGTGGGTAAATGAAACAAAATAAGAGCCTCACATGGGAGTAATAGTCCAACTAGGAAAGGGAGCTCTCTTGGAATAATCAATGTGAGAATTGTGATAATGTGGCATCCACGTCATATCCCAATGCACTATCATGGATCCAAAAGTAGTGACATGTTACGAGTACACAGATCCCAATGTGGTACACGTATCGTGATGCAGTGTCACAAATCTTGAGTCATTGTACACATATCTCAATGCAATGTTCCCACTTATAATGGCGGGTCCAACTTATTTGCAAGTGATTAGGTGTTGAAAACATAATGATTTCCTCTAGCACAATATAGCAAGTGAACATTGCTTCCATATCAATAAAGGTATATTATTTTGGTTCATATTGTCCATTGTGTATGCAATTCTATTTGTTTATGCAATATATATGAGTGATATCTATGATTTATTCTTTGAATATTTGTATTTGGTACATCACAAGTGGTATCAGATCTCTTTATTGGCACAATTTGTAGAGCATTTTTTTTAGGCTAGATATGTGTTATGGCATCTATAAATAACATAGATATCTATCATTAAGTTACACCCGCGGTTGGGGAAGCATACACGCATGAAATACAAGAGGTTTCATATGGTTGGAAATGCTTGTAACCCATGTTGATACCCCTTTGCGTAGTAACACATCAGACAACACATTTATATAGAATTCACTTCCACTTACCCTCAAGTATATCAAAATTCTTGTAGGTGTCCTGAAACCAACCTTATATTAGCCACTCAACCACCCGACTTCTATAGTTTCATTGAGAATAACACTTGGGAAGATTACTCTCTCGTATCTGGGTCTAATTTATTTTAGGTTACACGTTCTATTTCTTATGGATGTTGATTAGGAAAGGGGACGAATGAAACCTCAATTATGTTTTAGACTCTTCACCAATCCAAAGAAGAGAAAATATGCTTGCAAAATATGAAACTTTTTCTTTCGATGAACTCTAGCTAAGGAAGGGAAGAGAAACTTTTCCTTTTTAGTGTTTAAATTTAACAAGATAACCTCACAGTCATGCAACAACCATACAAGACAAGACAAAACAATTAAACATGTCCTTCAATGCAAAATACAACAATGCAATTTCTTGCAAAACACCCAAAAGATATACCCTATCAATTTGTGTTTTTGTTTCTTTTTGTGCTTTTTTTTAATGCAAACTTCTTTAATACAAGAGAGTGAAAATGAAGATCAAAACAACATTCAACAATCAAGGTTCATGTGATATCAGTAGTGATGCCCTGCGACACACTCCAATGTCTATAGAGTATCAAAAACCCAAAACTTGAAGGAAATATCTAGCAATGAAACATCTTTAAACAAACAAAAACTGGATGGAAAAGGGACAAAGACACACTACCAGATATGAAAAATATTTGTTGGGGATGTTGCCTAGATAAAAAACTACTAGGTAGCTAGCTTGCTCAAACAAGCAACCCAACAAACACACTCAAGAACCCTTAAAATCACTTCACACTCAAAACAACAAAGAAGAGGCTCACATAGGGATAAGATCTATGTTATCAGACCTCTAACAAGCTTCTAGGTCCAATCAAAGTTCAGATCTGATTAAGGAAAATATGAAAAATTTGAAAAACAGCCACCTACAGGGGTGGTTGTGACCTAACAGGTATGCAACTAGCAATTGTTTGTAGGAGGTCATGGCCAAATAGTTATGCATCCCGCAACCGGTTGCTCTAGTGTGAACTAACCAGTCGCGATCATCTACATAATTGGGGAAAAAAGGGCAAGATATGGACCAAGTATAAAAGATATGATAGATCTAGCCTCCGAGGGAGTGATAGGGAAGATAATAAACTACAAAAAAGTTTTAGAGGGTTGAAAATTAAGGGGAAATTTGAACTAGAGAAGAATCAAAGATCCTTCTTGCTAACCCCTAGATTTTCACCCTTGAAACTCTTGAGGGTTAAGAGCCAACATGCACTATTTTGGCTGGCATTATGAGATTCTCCCATAGTTTAGTACTTGTGTTGAGTCAGAGGTTGGTTCCCATGAGAGACAGGTACATGATCGGTACATGGTTGTTTTTGTTTTAGATTTAGAGCTAGGCTTGGTTTCCCATGCATTTGAGAGAGTTGTCTACATATAGTAGATGTCCCTACTTTTTAGGAGACAGTGTTTGAGAGACTCAACTAACATTTTTGAGCAATTTTGAGCATATTGTGTTGGTCCTTGCATGATTCTAGGCCCGATGACACTTTTTCGGGCAACATGCAAGAACTTACTATTTTTAGCAGGTTGAGATTCATGCCTTAGAATTATAATATGAGTGTGCAGTATTGATCCCTGAGTCATTTTGAGTCTTTTGGTCTGCTTCTAAGAGACATGCGTGATATGTCTATTTTTAGCAGGTGGAGCATCAGGGCTCACATGTCGATTTTGATCGCATATCTAGATTCCTCTCAAAAAATCGAATTTGATTAGTATCATATCATTGAAATGCGAGCATATTCTATTTTTAGTAGTGTATATTTTTAGATGTGTGACACATGACAGTGTTCTCCTAGTAATCTTGAATGTTTTTTACAGCTTCCTAAATTTTAGGAGCCAGACCCTATTTTTAGCAATTTCTATTTAGAGCCATAGTGGTTGGCTCAAGAGGTGACAAGTGACAAGGTTAGTTTCTTATATTTGGCATAGTTTCAATGTGATGTGTCATCTACATGGAATTAATTAAAGAGGGGCACACTTTCCAAGGAAAAAGCAATAAAGTCAACAAAGAATTGGATAAAGTGAAGGTGAGGCGCATAGGTGAGGTGGCAATCCCATTGAGTTAATTGATCCAATCAGGGCTTGATTTTCTCACTAATTTTCTCTCACTCGACATAACTTCACTTTCCATGCTTTAATTTCCCCAAATTCCCTTTATTTTTCTCTTAAATGCTAATTTCTTAAAAAATAGGGAAAACCCTAAAAAATAGGGCAAATTTCCTCCTTGGATAACTAATGATTTACTTGGACAAATTTAGTGTTTAGACATGTGTTGGATTTCTAGTTTTATCCTCCATGATTTTCCCTGACTCCTTGAAGCTAAAAGTGCATGACCCTTTCTCATTATTCATTCTTTCTCTCCTCAAGTGTGCCCTCTCTATTTCCTTTCTCCCTCACACGTGTGGCGCATTAAGTGAGCTACACTTACTCTTCTCTCTTGCATGTGACCTCCACTCATCCTTCTTCCTTTTCTTAGGCCATTAATTATCTTGTGCACCTATTTTAGCCAATCCCTTTCACACATGGGGGTTTTATTGGAATTCTCTCATTGCTAGGTGTGCTTTTCCTAAGTTTGAGGGCACATATCCCTATCTCTTGCACAATTAATCTCCTTATTCCCTCACATAACCATCCTCCTATCTATGCATGTGCTTATCCCTAGCACTAACCTCCTATTTCCTTCCCATTCCTCCCCCATTCATTCACTTGATTCCTCAACTCCAATATCCCATGCGCTTTCTCCTACAAATTAGGGCACACATCCCTTTGTGACACATATTTACTCACTCTTTAACTTTCTCACGTGGGAGTGAATCTGTTAGGATCCGATCCTAACCCCTCTTCATGGATCATTAGTTAGTAGGATATGATTTCTATGTAATAAAGGCCGACATTAATTAATAAGGCCTGATAAATAAAGGAGGATAAGTCAATGTAAGAAGACCTAATAGAAGCTTTAGCTTCTAGAAAGATCTTCCTCTAGAAGTTTTCTTAGAAGGTTGAATTAGTATAAATAAGAGTAGGAGGTATTCGATATTTTGTCTTGGAGATTATTGTAATAGAGCTCTGCTCTGTTGGAGTTTCCCCCCTCGAAGAGGCCAATGAACATTAATATCTCTAATAAAGGTGCTCTTTCTGGTGTTAATCTGGTAATTTTCTCGCTATAATCTTGTTGTTCCATTACTGCTTCTTAAATATTTCCGTTCCGCATATTATTATTCGTATGGTATATTGCAAGTGGTATCAAAGCTCCTTCCTGGGCAGAAAATGTGGGATAATTTTTTTTTAGGGTAGATACGTATTATGATGTCTTTAAGCTACAAAGATTTGTCATTCTGCGCATAAACCCGCAGTTAGGGAATCATACATGCTGGAAATACAAGTGGTACTTAAGCGCACATTGTTGGCCACCCTTGTAACCCCTGTTGGTACCCATTCGAGCGGTAGTGCATCAGATAGCACATGTATATGGATCGACCTAGATATCTTGAAGCCCTCCGTAGATAAACTAATTGGTCACCTCACTTCTATATTGCCACCAAGAACAACACTCAAAAAGATACTCTCTAGTACCTGGGTAGTCAGGTAGTATGGCTAAGGGCACGGTCTAGCCTCCTTAGTTCGTGCCATGAGATATTGGGCCGAGTACTACTGTTGGACCACACACGTATATCAGAGAGCTATAACACAGGGAAAACCATTGTCTGTAGAAACCTTGAATACCCTAACCCTTGGGACAGAAACATAAATATATCAGACAAGATCTATTGTCGGGCAACTGTGTCTCATGCATTCTGGTTGCAAAATTCCTACATATTTCTTCCTGTTGAGCATTTGGCCATGTCATCATTGTAGTATTATTCAAATTAGAGTATAACTCCACAGGAGTAATAAAAATAAATAAATAAATAAAGTCTGGGGCCACGCTACACCCTTATTTGAGACTTGGTCCATTGGATTCCTCTCTTCATTCTGATCGCAGTGGTACCCTCCATTTTTAAGTACGGTTTTTTAGGCGGACCCAACCCTTTCCGGGGTGCCCTTATTTGAGACCTATTCCATTTCATTCCTCTCTTTGTATTGATCACCTGAGTACCTATAAATTTTAGGCCCATATTTCTGTCTTGACACCTTTTATAATTAAGCCTCCACCATTCCTACCACTCGCTCTCAGTCCCAAGAAACCTTGGAGGAAAATATGTCCAACCTAGAACAACAAATGACCTCCATCAACACCACCTTACAAAATCTCCTTGAAAAGAAATCCAAGCTCTGGAGTAACTCCTCAAGGGTAATAATGTTGATTCCAATCCCGAGGACCCTCAATATTCCCATTATGAGTATACTCATTCATCACGCTCCCCTTAGGGTTCTCCACCCTCTTGGAATAAAGTGCCCAAAGTTGACATGCATAAATTTGATCGGTCCAACCCCGCCGGATAGGTTTCTCAAATGGAACAATAATTCTACCTTCATGACATTCAGGATGATGAGACCAAACTCCATGTAGGGGTTTTGTACTTGGATCAAGAACATTGGCAGTGGTGGTAGTGGCATAATAAATGTTATCTAGGACTACCCAATTGGAACATGTTCATTAAAGCAATTTGTGTATTTTTTGATAGGGAATCACATTTTTTGACAAGCTCACTAAGCTGCACCAAACTAGATCAGTCAAAGACTTCATCACGGCATTCGAATAGTTGGCTATCCGAACCGACGGATTATCTGATGAATTTTACCTTGAATGTTTTATCAGTGGATTAAAGGAAGCCATCAGGGTGAATTTTACCTTGAATGTTTTATCAGTGGATTAAAGGAAGCCATCAGGGCTCATGTGAGCATGAATCATCCTACTACCTAGTTGCAGACATGCCAATTCGCACTGGATGTAGAGACCATCCTTCAGGCTCCAACCCTGAAGGATACATTCTCCACCCATCCTCTCCCTAGGGCTATCCTAGCTCCAATGCAAACCTTGAAGGTCCAAAAGGTATCTCCAATAGAAATGGGAGAGTGTCGCAAGCAAGGACTTTGCTATTACTATGATGAAAAGTATTCACCGGAACATAAATGCAGGGAACAAAAGTTCTTCCAGATTGATGCATCAACTTCCTCTTCCTATGAAGACATACCTTCAGATGAGGCTCCTGACCCGGAGGATGCTCAACCAAGTGTTCATGCTGAATATTTAGTTCTCACATGATGGAAAAATTGTTTAATAAAGTCCACCATGTTGTGATTCCAAGTCATTGATTAGGCCTCTCTGATAGTCCATCCTAGCCTGCAAGTAATATTAGACAAGTACCCCAAGGTCTTTGAAGTTCCAATGGATTTATTTCCTTCCAGAGGTGAGCATGATCATAGAATCCCTCTCCTACCGGGAAGTCAACCCCCAACGTACGTCCCTATAGGTATCCATTTGCTCAAAAAAATGAAATCGAAAATATGGTACAAGACTTACTGAAGGCAGGGGTAATTCTCCCTAGTAGGCTAGTACTAACCCATATTCTTCTCCTGTGGTGATGGTCTCAAAGAAAGAATGTACTTGGCACATGTGTCATGATTTTCGTGCCTTGAATAAACTGACCATCAAAGATAAATTTCCCATTCATGTCATTGATGATCTGTTGGATGAACTCTAAGGTTCCTGTGTCTTCACCAAATTAGACCTACGCTTTGGTTATCACCAGATCCAGATGAAGGAGGTAGATATTCCAAAGGGTGCTTTAAGAACTCATTAAGGATATTATGAATTCTTGGTCACACCGTTTGGCCTTTGCAATGCCCCATCCACCTTCCAAAGTCTCATGAACAAAATATTGAAACCTTACCTTCGACAGTTTTTCCTGGTTTTCTTTGATGAAATACTCATATACAACCGCGCTTGGGATAGCCACCTTCTGCATGTGGACAAAGTCCTTCATTTGCTGCAGCACAATAAATTGTTCATCAAAAAGACCAAAGGTTCCTTTGGAACCAGCGAAGTGGAATACTTGGGACACATTGTGGGTCGAGAAGGGGTAAAAGTGGACCCCAAAAAGATACAAGCTATGTAGAAGTGGCCACGACCCACAACTTTAATGCGAGTAAGGGGTTTTCTCGGTCTCATGGGCTATTACAGGAAATTTGTCCACCATTATGGAAAAATTGCTAAGCCCTTGACCGACCTTCTTAGGAAGAATGCATTTCATTGGAGACCTGCTGCTGAGAAAGACTTCATAGAGTTAAAGAGGGAAATGTTCACTACTCATGTCCTCGCTGCTCATGACTTCAACAAAACCTTTGTGGAGGAATCAGATGTTTCTGATACTAGTCTAGGTGCAATGCTCACACAAGATGGTCGACATGTGGCCTTTACTAGCAAAGCATTGAGTGACCGCAATCTGGGCATATCTACATATGAAAATAAATGATGTCCAATCTCCATGCAGTGCACTCATGGAGGTCATATATTTTGGGGTGTCTTTTTTAGATCAAAACAGATCACCATAGTCTGAAGTATTTTTTAGAGCAATGGTTATCCTCCCCAAAACAATATAAGTGGTTGACCAAAATGTTGGGTTATGATTATGAAATCATATATAAAAA
>CBVK0102667135.1:0-36179 GCA_900067695.1 Picea abies | reverse complement strand
TCTATTTTATTGAAAGGTCTTATTAATATTGACCTTTATTACATCCGAATACATTGATCTACCTATGTGCAGGTTAGGACCTTAACACGTCCCTTATTCATTCTTCCTAGCTTGACCATGATCTCAAAGTCGTACTCCTAGAATAATAATAGCCATCTTCATATTCTCCCCCCCAACACTGGTTTGTTGACTAAGTACTTTAGTGCAGAATGATCAGTGAACATCCTAAAATGTCCTCCCAACAAGTAGTGTCTAAACTTCTGCAGTGCATACACCATATCTAAGCCTTCTCTTTCAATGGTAGTATAATTCATTTAATATGTAGATAACTTCCTACTAGCAAATGCTATAGGGTGGTCAATATCTCTTGCACCTGGTTGTGCCAAAACTGCTCCTAATGCAATGGATGAAACATCGACATGAACATTGAATTCCTTACTCCAATATGGAAAAACCAAAATAGGCGTAGTGACCATTTTCTTCCTTAGTGTGTCAAATCTTTGCTGACATTCCTCAGTCCATTGAAACTTCCTATCCTTTTTTAACATCTTTTCCATAGGTGTTGTTATATGTGTGTATCCCTTAATAAAATTTCTATAATATCCAGTGTATCCCAATGCAGTGCACAACTGTCTAACCGAAGTAGGAGGAGGTTGATCAACAATGATAGCAATTTTGGAAGGATCTACCAACAACCCCTACTTACACACAATTTGTCCTAACAACACACCAAAAGGTGAAAAGAAAATACACTTCTTCAAGTTCAGGGAAATATGAAATTGCCTGCACTTATCTAACATTAATCTCAAACATTCAATATGGTCTTTCAATAGACTAAAAGTGGTCCAGTCATCAAAGTGTGCTTCCAAAAACTTATGTAAAAATTCCTTAAACGATTCAACCACCACCCTGGAAAAGATGGTTGGTGCATTCTTCAAACCAAAAGGCATCACAATGTACTGAAAAGAACCCCATTCTATTGCAAATGTAGTCTTATGTATGTCCTCCTTAGCAATTTTGATCCGGTGATAGCCTGAAAATCCATCTGTAAAAGAATAAACTTCCTCTCCTCCTACATTATCTAGAACTTCATCAGTAAAAGGTGTAGGGAATGGATCATGTAAACATGCATCATTCAATTTTCTTAGATATACACAGATTTTGGTTTCTACTGACTTCTTATCTTGGACCACCATAGGGCTGATCCATTCAGATTCTTCAACTGGTTCTATGACTCCTACTTCCAACATTCTATCTAATTCAATCTTAACTTTCTTCTTGTACTTGGGATTTAGTCTATAAGGACTCTGCTTGATAGGTCTTTCATCTGTTTTCAAATGAATCTTCATTTCTCCAATGGGCCCTTTTATGCCCTTCATGTCTGTGAACTTGGATGGAAACAAGTCCTAATACTCATACAATATTTATGTAATCTTACTAATAGTAGCATCACTCCAATAGTCTCCAATATTAGCCAACTTAGGTGCTTGTTCTATTCCAATATTAACTTTCTTTATTTTAATGGGATTCCCAAAAAAAAGGTAATTCAATCCCTGGCACTTCTATGTCTCTTTTTCCTTTAGTTTCTTAAATGTTCACATTCCTAGGACCATCATCTTGATCAACATTAATATTATAACAACCCTGTAATTGTTAAAGAGGCGTAGTCCATTCTTCTTATTCTTGTTCAAAAGGGGGGTTAGGTGCCTCCTCAAAGATCTTCTATCTTACAATTTGTAAAGTCTGATCTACTATGGGGTACTGACTTTCAAATAGGAATGTAGCTATAAATTTATGGGTCATACCATACCAATTTGTAGTGGATAGATGTAGTTTTTCTTGAAGATACCAGTTGATAGGTGTAGTATATAATGTGTTAATGAACTTGCGTACCCACTATTCTTTAGGAATGCTACTCCAGGATTCATCACAACTTTGCACATGGCCCTTAGGACAACTCTAACCAGTGTATCGAACTTCACAACCCTCATCTTAGTTGAAAAAGTGCATTGTCAATAAGGTGCAACATTGCACCCATTCCACGATGTTCTTCTTGTGTATTTCCCACCATCTACCTGGTGTTTCTTTCAAGACTTCATATAGTTACAAAAACCTCTATTGTACTAGTATAATTCCTTCAAATTCAAATAGAAATGTCTCTAAATTATTCAAGCCATCAAATGTAGGAAGATTACCTACTTCTGTGCCAATCCAACGAACTTCTTTAGTCAATCTGGCACACCTCTATGTAGAGACTTCATACATTATGTTATGCTAATTTTCCAATGCTTCTTTTGAGTCTGATGAGCATGCACTCTCACTTAGCCAACTTATATTTCCCTCTACCATAGGATTAATATAATCCTACTGGCCTGCTGTCAGTTTATATATGTTTTCTATCTCAAAGGTGTGATCTTCTTCTCTTATAGGTTCTATGTATCTGCGACCTTCATTAGGATCAAGAGGTGCAATGACCCTGAGACATCACCTTCAAATGTCATTATTCTCTTTTTTATATCAACAATAGTCAAATAGTTGAAATCCTAATCAATACCCAACAACATAGGATAGGGACATCTATCATCAACTATCTCAATCACTTCGAAGTCTGCAAATGTCCTCACTCCATTGATGTCTACAGGGAAATGCTCTAGTCTTCCAAAGGGGCTCACTGCATGTTGATTCTCCATCCTGAGCCTAATAAGAGAGTAAATAAATTTAGGTTTTCCCATCAGTTCCCAAGTCTACTTCGTCATAACATTTACTTCTGATCCCAGGTCAAGGACCACATAGTCCACATCGTAGTCTCCAATATAACTGCTAAGGTGCATTTCCTTGCTTATCCTCCTTTTTCTATATGCCTTATTCACAACTCTATTCAGTAGAGGATCTACTCTTCCAATTTAATATTGTCTTATCAAGTGTTGTAGTTCCTACATAGCTCTTTCATCTTTAATCAAATTAATACAAGTATACAAGAAGTCCACAAGCTTTCTTGCCTCTTTCCCCTGTCAAGGTAGGGTAGACTGATCAAATGTTGGAGGCATTTCACATTCCCTTAATTCTGGTTGTGCCCTAGATGAAGAAGCATGTTCACCTACAAATTCTCTCCTTGCTTCTTCAAATGTATGATTTTATTTTCTTGGATCAAACAATGGTGCCTTCTTTGCAGCTCTTCTGATCCCAGACCCATCTATAGTATTTACTGGGGTCACCCTGTTTTCTCCTGTGACAATGCCCCCTCTTTTAATAACATCGACTCTAGGTTCCTCACTGCGAGGTTCAACTGATATTAGTTAGACTTGCTAGTTTCCACCTCATCTTTCCTGAAGTTTATCGAACAAGACTTGACAGTCTTCGATGGCATGATCAAACAAATTACAGTATCTGCAAGTAGTACAAGGGTTCTAAAAATCCATTGCCAAATGATCTGGTTGGGTACAGTTATAGAAAATAATCTGACCTCGACCTCGACCCATGCCTCCTCCTCGTCCTCTTCCTTTGAACCCACCAGGAGAATTGAAGTTTCCTCTTCCTGGGGAGTTGAACTATGCAACATTCCCTTCTCTTTGTAGTTCACCTTGAATTCTATATGTATCCCTTGATCTTTCATGCATGAGGTCATAAGCCCTACAATCCTTTTCATCATGCCCCCACAGATTTGCAAAATATACAATAAATATTGGTGGGTGCCTGGACATATTTCTGCATGTAATAACATTCGCCAGGGCGATGTCTAGTTCTACATGCCTCACACCATGGTATAGTAGCCTTCTTCAAAGGGTTAGGGGCTCCAAAGGCCAAGTATTCGTTAAATAAAAGACATCACTCTTTGTCATGGCCCTCTGATTTTCACATGATACACCATATGTCTTCTCTTTTTTCCTTTCCTTTATCTTTCTTCATGTCTTCAACCTGTAAAGATAAACTAGTTAATTGATTCAAAATTTGACTCATACCTGGGTTGGATTCTCCTATAGGGGATGCTTCTAGTTTCGTGGAAATCTCTAATGCTTCATCCTGTGAAGTGACCTTCTGTTGCATCAGAGGAACTCTAATGTGTGGTAGGAGGGAAATGATGAACCATTCCTTATGTTGTTCATCTAGAATATGAAAACTTAAGTGATCTGTCAGGGTCTTAAACCTCTGATCAAACTCTCAAATAGGTTCAGTTACCTTTTGTTTGATTTCCTTAAACTTTGTAATGTACTGCGACTCCGACTTAGGATTCTTGAACTCTACACTCAATGAAATATTAATGCCATTCAGTGTCTTAGGCTGTAGAGATCCTGTAACAAACTTCGTATACCATCTCAATGCACAATCCCTCAAGGTAGTACTAAACTGAGCTCTCTTAACAGCTTCTTCGATGACTTTCTTAATGTTCCATACAACTTCGCATAACAACCAGTGCTAGTCAAGATCCTCAGATCCATCTCCTTTGAAAATGGGTAACCTCACTTAATCTTCCATGGATTTTCCTTGTTTTCTCTACTGAGTATGTACTAAACTACTTGTAACAATACTTTGAGTGCTCTGATTACTCTGGTTACTTAATGTTTCTAAAACGATAGGCGGAGTAATAATACTTACTTTGATAGCAAGCACATTCCCTGAAGTTTCTATTTCTTCTCAGTGACGTTCCTCTGAATACTCTTCGGCTGATCTCCCTACTCCTTTGCCACTATAGAAATCTTTGTCTTGTGCCAATGTCCCGTAGCTCTGCATAAACATGTTCACAAGAGGAACCTTTCTAAATGCTCTCCCACTGTGCATGTGTCCAGCCTCTACGTCATTGTTGTTGTATGAATTCTTGAACATTAGCTTTAAAATCCAACTGATTACTGTATATTCAAGATATTCTTCTCATGCAATAACATCTTAATCTTCAGTTTCAAAAAGTGTAGAAACTTCCCTCTAGGTCTATTGAAGAAATATATCTATGCTTGAATATATGATTCTACTCTGTCAATAGAAAAATCAGTAATGTACCCTCCAATAGTGTTATCAAACTAGAGATCCACCACTCTAGACACAACGTTATCGACTCTCTTGACTTTCTTAATCAACATTGATGTCCAAACCAAAGGTGGTCTAGATCTGATCTCAAACTGAGTGTCTTCTAATCTGTCTAACCACTCATACAACTCCTTATGAACCCCTGCAAACAAAATCTCGTGTATGTGAGTAAATATGTAGCTTCCCAACCAGTATTTAGTGCTAATGCTAGGATTTTTTTTCTGATCTTCGACAAAATATCTTTCTATTTATTATATCCACTTTCGAATCTATGTCTTTGATGGAAACCACCTTGACATTCCCTCAAGAATATCTCGGTCTTGGTAATGGAACCATTTTTTGGCACAAGGGAAGACCCATGGTTCAACTCTAACAACGCACCAAAAAACCCTCACTACTTGCCCTTTTGGCAACACCTACGAAGCATATGAAGTCTCACCTGAGTAGCAATAGGGGGGTTGCAAGACACAGGTGTCAGCAACCAGAGTAAGTGCAAGATGATTCCAGAATAACAACGCAAGATAACCTAGAGATTCTTAACAATATTCTTCTTAACTTCATGAAGTTAGTTATATCTTCCTAAGTAACAAAAATAATAATTCAAACACAGTATAAAGGATAGCAAATAACACAACATCAATCACATAGAACAACAATATTTTATGTGGTTCACCCTCTCCCTAGGGCTACATCCACATAACTATGTTTATTGATAAGGCAGATGAAAATACACAGTTCTATCTATGCACTCAACTATAGATCCTTCTCTATCTCTCCTCTTTATCTCCCAACCCTGCGCACCCAGCTGCAAAGTCGATCTTCGCACCCAGCTAAAGATCCAGAATACAAGAATTCTCTGAGACAACACACTTTTACATCTCACTCTCTCTAACAACAACATCATCATCACCCTATTAAGTAGTCTAGACCTCTATTTATCATTCCATGTCTCTTAGAAACCCTAGACTGAATTCCAGGTTCCAAAACCCTAGGTACCAAAACCCTAGTTCCACATAATCCATATTTTAAGAACTTCGCCAACCCATTCTTCCTTCTTCTCTGCGAGGTGCTCCAAAGCACATATTAGTGTCTTCTTCGGCTTCCTGACCTGTCTACGATTCATCTTCCTTGCTTCTTTGTCTTCCTTGATCTTCTCTTTTAATGGTTTTCTTTTCCCTTACTTCGCTCCTTCTTTTCTTCTTCATTAACCACTTTGACCCCTCCTTGGTTTGTGTGCCTTCCATGCACTTCATACTTTGTCTTTCTTTTTCTTTAATCTTTCCTTTCTTCCTTAATACATGACCAAGGGACAACACTATTGGTGCCTCTAAAGTTGTTAAAATCTTATTTTAACCTGTATGGAGTAATTTTAACTTACCTTTGGCCATCATTTAAGATCACAACTCGCAATTTCTCAATCACTTTTGGAAATCATTATGGAACCTTTTTAAGTTTTTAATTACTCTTTTCTACATTTTTTCAACTCTATACAAATGGTCAAATTGAAGTATTTAGTTGCAAATTCATTCATTCTTACCACATCTATCATCAACAAAGCATAAGGTATTGGTATAAGGTCCAAGCAGTGTGCAACACATGGGGTTCTTGTCTTTCTAGATTCCTTTTGATTTTTTTTATATTTTCACAAAACAAGAGTAACTTTGAAAAATACACCAACTACCTAGAATAATGTTTTCATTCATTTCAAACTAGGTCTCTAAAATCAAGTTCCTTCAACCAATGTGAATTGAGCTTAAAAGGACATGTGGATTTTGGAGTAATATCCCCCACTTGTAGGAAAATAGGGACATGGTCAAAGGGACCTGCTTATCTTATCCATTAATAACCTTAAGAAGATGAAAGCTAGGTTTCAGGCTAGCTACAATACAAAGATGCACAAATCAAAGAGGCTCAAGCAAGAGCTGCAGAAGCTACAGAAGGAAACAGTGATGGCCAAGACACTGTCAGAAGCCAAGGAAAACATCTGGATAGACATCTGCAATTCCATGGAATATATTTGGCCATTAATAACGATTGTGTTTGAGTAGCATGAAATGGTGCAGAGATCCAGGCAAGCTATTGAAAAAATAAGAGAAGAATTGGGAGAAAATTCTACAGAGGCCACTGAGATCATCGGGTTATTAAACTATAAGACCAAAGAAGAACTTGAGGCTTTGGAAATTGAGGAAAGAACAGAGACAATCCTTGAGGTCAGATGGTTTTGACCAAGAAAGGATTGTTGCTACAATTAGAGGATAAATCTCAAAACATGGATATTGGAGTGTAGAGATTCTTCAACAAGGTAGACTCACTGCACAAGAAAGTTCTTCCAGGTTTACTAGTGATAAATGACAAACTCATTACTCTGTCATACTAAAAAAAAAAGATCCTTGCAGTGGAAAAAGATATTTCTAAATTTGCAGGCATCCCAGGGAGCATCACTGGCAAGGCGTTCTTGAAAATTCTATAGTTGGACCTGAGCATCCAACATGAGATAAAGTTCATCTTCATCACCAAGCAAACCTTTGCTAAGTACACAGAAATGGATGAAACTTACAAAAGATTACTCAAGGTATCCATCCTGAGTCAAAAGTAATGGGAAGACCTATGTGTCTTGATCAAGTAGAGATGACACGGACATCCGAGTTAGCACGAGGAAAACATTTAGATTCGAGTGAATGACTCACCAACTACTTTCCCAGAAATCATCATTCAGTATTTGGATAGATCACCAAGATTCCTATTATTTTATGATATGTAATCTAGTTAGTTAGATTTTTCCTCCACCATATCCTAGTCATTAATGACATGATCGAATGTAATTATTGTATAAATACTTCTTACTTTGAAGTATTGGGGGTTTATTTTTTCACCCAGGAAGCTATTATTGTAATATATTTTAGAAGGTCAACCAGTAATAAAAAGACAGATTCACATGATTCTTGCGTTTGGATTTTGGTGATGTTATCTTACTTTGTTAATGTTTATCTTACTCTATAATCATTTTGTTTTATATTTCTAAATCGTTTAAAGGAAGTTAATGAACAAAATTTGTCTCAGACACTCTATTTCTAGTCTTTAGCGATCTGCATATTATTCTTCTGATATTAATAAAAGAAATTCTTAACTTATTCTTTGTTTGATTGAATACCTCACCTATTCTATATTTCCACCACATTTAATTCTAAAAGATCCAAGATTCTCACTATCTCGCCTTGTGAAAAAATCTTATAAAGGTTTCCTCGGATCTTGATATTTAACACAGAGCCCATAGCCCAATGAATGTTTAAAGCAATACTTCAGAAAATATTTATAAAAAAAAACAACAAACCCATATTATTTTAACTAGCCTAATATATTAAAACTCAAAACATGTCTAAATCTTACATAGAGATCCCTCTCTGAAACTGGTAGGGCTAGATCCCAGTTTCGAAGTGGTTTTGGTAAGTTACCTCTGTCAAATTTCTTCTTCCCTTGAAAACCTATGGGAATTTATAGAGTGCTAACAATGGCTATGATGGATCTGCTAGAGCAAAAACATAAGTTTGATTAGATTCAACAAGCAGGCAATGAGCTGAACGCCTTAATCCATTTACTAGCAAGGAATTCCTTCTTCATCAATAGTTCTTATCTAGACTAAACAATTATCATAGAATTTTTTAATAGTGTAGGAACCTAACCATCTGGTCATCAACTCTCCCTTGAATTCCTTGAATCTTGAATCATATAAAAGGGCCCAATACCCTTCTTTGAACTTCCCATGCTTGATTTTCTTATCATGCAACTATTTTCTTTGTTGCTGCACTACTTCAATGTTGAAGAGTTCTTGCATTATGTACTCATCTAAGGCATTTAGTTTATTTAATAGTTATTTTTGTGCTAATGTTATATCCATATTCAATTCAACTGTTTTTCTTAATTTATGGTATTCAAACTCAATAGGGAGCATGGATTTCTTACTGTAGACTAACTTAAAGGGTGTGTGTCTTGTGGTAGTCTTCCATCTGATGTTGTATTCCCATGTTGCTTCTATGAGTTTCTTTGACTAGTTTTTATTGTTCATGATCGTTGTTTTGGTGAGGATATTTTCCAACTTTGGGTTGGTGACTTCAGCCTGTCCATTTTCTTATGGATGGGAGGGTGTTTATTTCCTATGGCGGATGTTGTGTTCCTTCATGATTTCCTCAATAAGTTTGGATCTGAACTAAGCTCCTTGGTCTATAAATATTTCTTTGGTATAACCAAACCTTGATAATATGCATTCTTTGATGAATTTAACTACATTCTATTATGTGGCATCCTTCATATCATTTACATCAACCCACTTGGTCAGATAGTCAGTGCATACCAATATGTGCTTCTTATTCTCTGATGGTGGATCAATTGGGCCTATAAATTCCATGCCCCACTTTTAAAATGGTCCCAATGATACTTGGGGCTGAAAATAAATTTCATTCCTCTTTGTAGGCTTTCCCATTCTCTAACATTCATCATAGTGTGGAGTGTATTGTTGAGTATCTCCATGTAGGGTCGACCAATAGTGTCCTACTTGCAAGATCTTGCAAGTTGTTCTCTTTGCTTCATAGTACCCTCCACATGGTTGACCATGAAAAACATGGAGGATATAATGCACTTCATAATATCTTATGCATCTCCTCAAGACTTGGTATGGACCAAGTTTGAACAGATACCCTGCTATCCAAGTGTAGGTTGTGTGTTTCCAAATTATCTTGCATATTTCTCGGTAGAAGAAGTGTCGAGGAGAATTCCCTATTGTCAAATAATTTTCTATGTTAGCAAACCAAGGGGGTTTTGTTGATATGGAAAATAGGTGTTCATCCCAAAATTTATCATTAATCATGCCTTCTTTAGTAGGAATGGTTAACCTAGACAAAAAATATGCAACAACATTCTACTTGCTAGACTTATCAAGAATAGTTAGATTAAATTGTTGTAATAACAAAATCCATCTAATCATTCTACCATTTTTGTCAGGTTTATTCATCAGATATTTAATGGCATCATAGTCTGCATATACAATAAATTTATACCTTGTAATATAATTTCTAAATTTACTTAGAGCATGAATTTCAATGTAGTTTAGCTCTGCACCAACCAAATTTTTATTTATGAAATAAATTGCATAAGGTTGGTTATCTTTATTTTATCCCAAAACTTCTCCTACATATTTATTTGATGCATTGGTATGAAAATGAAATGGAAGATCCCAATTGGGAGCTTGTAGCATAGGAGAAATTGAGAGTCTTTCTTTTATTGTTTCAAATGCTTGTTGATAGTTTAGAGTCTAACAATAATCTACATATTTGGATAACTGGGTAAACAAGGGAGAAACTGTCTTACTAAAATCCTTGATGAACCTCCTATAGTATCATGCATGTCCAAGAAAACTTATGATATCTTTTGGTTTCAGAGGGGTAGGAAGTAGTGTGATGATTTTTAATTTATATTTGTCTACTTCAATCCCTATAGAGGATAAGTGGTGTCCTAACACAATCCTTCATTCATCATCATGCTACATTTTTCATTGCTAAGGGATAAGTTCATTTCTATACATATTTGGAGAAATTTTTCCAGATTGTCTAAGGCCACATCGAAAGAATTCCCATAAGGGGTAAATTCATCCATATAGATCTCAACTTTATCATGGATGATTTTTGAAAATATGTTAAGTATTTATCTTAGGAAAGTGGCTAGAAAATTACATAGAGTGAATGGTAAGGCTTTGTAAAAAAATGTGCCCCATGGACAAGTAAAGGTTGTTTTGTCTTGATCTTTAGGACTAATATGAATTTGGTTGAATCCACTAAACCCATTCAGGAATGAAAAGAATTATTTCCCGACTAAGCCATACAAGACTTGGTTAATGAAGGGTAAGGGAAAATGTTCCTTCCTTGTGGCCTTGTTTATATACTGGTATTCCACACATATCCTCCATTTCGAAATATTTTTTGGGAAAATAACCAAAGGAGAGACCCACTCACTATCTAAAATTGGATATATGAACTTGACATCTAACAACTCTTGTAGTTCTTGTTTAACTATATATTTCATTGCAGGATTCATCATTCTTTGGGGTTTTGGGGCCCTTTGTTTTTGGATGAGAAGTTGCGCAAGAAGGACTATAGTCCCATTTTTGGTCTAGTACAAGTTGCGCAAGCTATAGAAGAAGATGGAAAATAGAGCAAGGAGAAGTAACATAAATCTGTTGCGAAAAGGACAACGCAACACCAACAAGGAAAAAGAAGTTGCAACAGAACAAGAAAGCATGCGAGCTCAAATCCAGAAGACACAACTTATCTTATATATAGGGATGAATATGATTGTAAAAGGGTTGGCTTCATGATTGTGAAGGGTTTTCACTCATGATTGTAAAAGGGTTCTTTCCTTGTTGTTCTATTCAGAATGTTATTCTTCTTGATGTTGTTCCTAGGTCAGGGTTGAGTTCTGTAAATGTAATTTGTATACAGTTTGGGTGCATAGAGCTATGTGACATGGGTCCAGAGATAGGAGTCTATAACAAAGTATTGCTTTGTATCTTTGAAGTTGTATCTAAGAAAGATCTGAAGATGATATATAAATAAGGATAAAAAAATTTAAAATATGTTGCATCATTCTGTGTTCACACTTATGCGTTGTATCATTACAATACTTCTTTATGCTTCATAAGTTCCATATGATGTTTTTGGGTATGAATGATTTTTGCAACTCAAGTAGCTTCAGTTCATGTGTGTATGAGATCAGACTTGTTCTGTAGTTATATGTATTGTGCAAGATCATGGTGAATCTTGAAGGTTCTGTGAACCCACCTAAGTATTCTCCTTTCCCTTCCCTATCCTTTTGTCTTAGCTGCACTTCAAATCAGACTTATTCTCTTTGGAGGAGATGAAAATGCCAGTAATCTAGACTACCGGTACCTATTGTTGGCAACCTGAGAAGGACCATGGTCTGATCAATTCTACGCCAATGGGGGTTTCCTAACAGGTTTTTAGTCCTCTTTGATGTAAATATGGTGAGTAAAAATGGAAGGATGGATGCATTTCATATCGTTATAATCCCATGCAGAAGCTTCAATGTTTCTTTTCAGGACATCTAACAATTTTTGTTCTTGTTGGTTGGTAAGTATAGTGTCGATTTTGAGTGTTTTGGTTTCATCATTTATTCCATCTATTTTCACATTAGTTGGATATTTGTTTTGCATAAAAATTTCAAGGAAGGTGTCCTCATCAATTTTGCTACTCGCCAAGAATGTGTTGATGGTGTAGATGGGATAAGAAGTTGTTTGAGTCAGATATTCTTCTTCTTCTACCTACATTTGATAGTTTTATTTTATCAAAGGTTGGGTAGGAGGATAAAGAACAATGTGTTTTTGGGATAGGCCATCAGTTATAGTCATGTTGCCTACCCTACAACCAATGTATGTGTTTGTTGGGGCCAGCCAAGGCCTCCCCAAAATAAAAGGATACCCATTGAATTGATATTTGGTTTGAAGAACTGAGAAGTCCGTAGGATATTCCCAAGAATCAATGGAAATTATTATATCTTCCAACATCCCTTCTTTTGTATACCTATACTCAATTTGAAAATATGCTCCAAAAATAAAAAGAATAAGCACCAAAACATTCAACAAGATAATGAACACAACAATAGAGAAACCCTTCAGGTAGGGTTACACCATATATTAATCCTTATGGAAGGATACCAATCCTCAAGAAGTCCTTTCTTATACATTCACAATATTCTTCACCATGCCAATTACATTGCTTACATATTCTTTTATAGTATTCTCTATCTCCTAGGAACATTCTAGAGAATGAATCTTCTAGAAAGCCCATTTATTATATCTAACTACCCATTTATTATATCTAACTACCATAGTTGACCTTATTTAATACCATGGTGGGCCTAGTCCACCTTACATTGAATGACCTCCACTAATAATGCATAACCCCACACCCATTGGGTGCCTCCCATATTACCTCCCTAGGTATAGTACATTCCACCCCCCTTAAGCATGTTTCATCCCCGAAACATTCAAAGAGACCATACGATATGATCGAATGAGAACTGTAGCCAAATGTTACCAAGCACGACCATACATCCATCCTAATGGAAGAAGAGCACGATTTCCAACTGCTATATTACCACTTTGTTTTGCATCGTGTCGATGATTCCATGGGATTGGTTTTCTAGCCTGATGTCTTCTTGTAGTGTTGGTAGGTTTCCATGCACCTCTTGATTGGTTTCCTTGCTAGTTTCCTACTGGTGCATAAATGTGTTGATGCTTTTTGGCCCTTGACCAAGTTTTAAGGAAACATTGGTCAGATTTGGCCCACTTTTGGACTTCGACACGATGGTGAAGAAGGAGCACCCAGGCAGAGCTGAGATCACGGATATCACTTATTTTGCAGGCTATGTGGACCCAGTAAGGGGTTCTTTAGGTTTTTTGTAATGGGTTATGGGATGTTTACCCATGGGGTTTTCCCATGTTTAGGCCTTATTGTAAGGGTTTGTAAAAGTATAAATAAAGAACATTGTATTGTAAAAGTAGTCTTTTGAGCTAAGTGCAAGTAGTCAAGGGGCTTTGTGCAAGGGAATGTATGTGTGTTAAGGCTTTGTGCTTGATAGAGAGTTGTCTATGTGCATTGACCAAGATTTGGAAGGAGGATCTGGTGCTCAGTGCAAGGATCTCCTGTCCAGTGCAAAGCTCAACTCTGTGGCTTAGTGCACATGAGTAACTAAATGTAAGATATTGAAGAATAATAAAGAGGCAAAGAAGTTGGTGGACATAGCCCCACACTGGGGTGAACCACGTACATCTGGTGTCTCATGGTTTTCTTTTTGCAATGATTATCTCTATTATAATTTTCTTAGTTCTTACATTAGATATGTATTGGATATGTATATGTTCCTTTAATGCTTTTCTTATGATAAATTGCTAGATCTGATTCACAGTGCTAAGTGCTAAGTGTTTGAAGTTCATAATCATTGTTGTTACTATGCTAGATCTATCCTTGGGTATGTTTTTCGATGTTAATAAGGTTAATGAACTAATGCATGATTTCTTCCTAAGCATTAACATAATACTCTACGAAGTGTTATTATCACAAATCTGTGTCCCAACCTGGTTATAGACACCTGCATCTTGTAACCCCCCCTATTAATACTTCGGGTGAGACTTCATCTGCTTTGTAGGTGTTTACGAAAGAGCTAGTAGTTAGTGTTTGTTGGTGCGTTGTTAGAGTTGAACCCTAGGTATGCCCTTGTGCCAACAAATGGTTCCATTTCCAAGACCTAAAACTGTGATTGTTGGGAACTGAAGTAAATAAAAAGAGAAGATCTGTGTGTAGATATGTTGTTGAAGTGCGCAGTACTCTACTTGACTTGCGAAGATTTGTGCTAAGAAATAAATTTGATCTAAAGAAAAGAGGTAAGATCCGAAAAGAGGTAAAGCTTTGTGTTTTGACAAGAGTAATATAAGTGAAATTGTTTGTTTTGAAAGCATGAATTTAAGTATGTTTAAAAGATTTTTTCCTAGTTTGAAGGCTAGGGTGAAGTTGAAAGAAAGAGTTTATTTGAGTAAATTTAATGGAAATGAATAAATATATGTTATTCCTATGCATAGAAAGATTTTTTGGACTAATAAATGGATGTAGGAACCTAGAAAGATTTTTTTCAAATTGCAAGTCCAGCACTATGATCCTAAGGAAAGTGTGTAGTACAGAAGAGGTTGGGGAACATTTAAAAGAAAAAGACGATTAAATTTGTGTTGTAATTGTAGAAGACCGGGACATATTGCTAAGGAATTCCATGGTGCAGGTCCTATTTGTCTTTGTCTTAAGATTGTTGGTGATGAGGTTGAGGATTTTCCATAGATGATTGCTAAAGTTGAACAAATGAACATAAGACAAGAAAACTACGAAGACAGTTAAGAGACTAAGGGAATGTTAGAGATTCATAAAGAAAAAGAATCAGAGAAAGTTCAGACTGTGTTATTACAGATGAAAGAAATGATAGATGTTCACAAACATTTAATTTTACTAGATATCCTGAAAGTAAAACAGTGCATAAATACAAGAATAGAAGACTTCGACATAGACTGTGTCTTGGATGAAGAAACAAAAGAGAATATTATGACAAAAGAAACTTGGGAAATTTTGGGAAAACCTACTAAGGTACCTTTGTTGGGAAGGATAGGCTTGTTTAAGGGTAATATGATAACCCTATGTGAAAGAGTTACTCATGTACCTATTATTTTTGAGGGAACATCGACTAAAGAAGAATTTGAAGTCATTAAGTTTGTTGGGGACAACACCCCTTTCCCAATTTTGTTAGGTAAGACTTGGATTGAGAAGGATCGGATCAGAAGGAAAGCAGAGGAAGAAGCCACATAAAATAAAAAGAAAGAACTAAGGGATTTCATAGCTAGGAAAATAGACCGACTAATAGAAGAACGAGAGGATAATTCGAAGCAACAAAACAAAGTAACAATGTAGGAGGGATAGACAATCAGAGAATTAGCTACCAAGGTTGGAAGAATGCAAGAAAGCTTGAAGGACATGTCTATTCAAGAAATAAGTATGTCCACTCAAGATCTGTTAAGAAAATAAATATTAACTTCAGACCCTTTGAGGGAACCTCAACAGTGCGAAGCCACTACGCTAGGAGAAAATAATAATAAGAATGGAAAGAGGATTCTAGAAACAATTAGAGAGACTCAGATCACAGGAAAGAAGGAAAGGAAGCTAAAAAAAAACAAAGCTAAGTTGGAAAAGCTACAAGAAGATATAGAGACCATATGGAAGACTTCAAATATTGGAACCTCGCAGGAGGCAAGTTCGCAGGATTTGAACCTCGCTGGAATAGCAGGTCCGTGCAAAATGGGACTTCACCCGAGCGAAGTTATATGACCGTTGTAGGCACCCCGACCATTAGAATGACACTCCAGAACGGTTAGAAAAAACATTTATGAGATGATGGACCACTTTTGGACTTTGAGACTGCACCATAATAGACAAATTTACATTGATGGAGGCATGTCCTGGCCGTTGGAAGATCTGTTACGATACCCCTCTTATTTAACTCGTTGGACGCTGCGTCGGGACCAATTTTTTCTACCCGTGATTAACTAATCCAAGAAGAGAATTGTCCATGTGTCAAGTTGTGATATCTGAAACTAGACCTCACCTGTTTGTTTGTCTACCCGGCCTGTCCATTTGTCCACCCCGACCTGTCTGTTTAAAAGCTAGAAACTCAGTTGAAGCTAGTGAATTAGAGAAATCTGTCGAGGAAGTCCTTAAAAAGATAATGGCTGATAGAACAATATTCGAAGGTGTCCAGGCATCGTCAACTAGCATACTTCAGGCTTCCCCTTTGACCGGACGTCATTCTGGCCATGTTAACCTCATGACTGAGCAATTAAGTAAGCACCACGGTGATCTGGATAATGCGAAGAAGATACCGTCGATCCTACCCGAGTATATCCCACCTTTGGCTGGTGTTGTTAATTGTGACAACATTCCTTGAGATTTTTGATTACGCCATGTTCACTACGTACATTCAAAAGAAATACGCATAGTCGGGACTTAGTTAGGACAGATCACTGTACTGAAAACAACGACTTCAACTTGGGAGACCGGAAGAACTATGCCATGTTGGCGCCCCACCTCTATCTCATGAAGAGAAATGGAAAGAAGCCTCACCTCATCTCATAGCCATGGACTAAGGATTTGGCACAGCCCACCATGCTGAATGTTATGAATATCTCGCATTTTGGCCGCCGCCAGGAGGTTAACGCTTGCATTAAACTCCTCCTATCATGCTATCATGGCGGACACTTGTGGCTCGAATGAAGTATTACTATGGATCCGGCGTTGATCCACCAGATCATAGGATTAAATGTGAAGGGCCCTGATCCTCAACATTTTTATCCAGGGAAGGCCTCAGACCATTCCTTGGCGCAACGCATCAAGGAAGATTATGAAGAAGTAGAGAAAGGAAATCGAGGTTACAAGGTATCCTCTATACAGGATGGTGCAGTGTGCCTCGCTTGCCAACTCATAGATGGAAATCTCGTGAGGAAGAATTGTCCCACATAGGTCATCGGGTTCATGGTGGAACTCACAAAAAAATGTGTGGAAGGCATGCAGATGAACTGGGAGAACTACCTTGTCAATGAGCTAGAGAAGGATTGTCCCGAAGCCCAGGATTTGGGATATGAATTCCATTATAGTTGGCTGATAATTTTGATCGCATTTGTCACTTGGAAAATTCCTGAAGGGGCCACCTTTCCAGATATCGAGCCATCAGAGCCTTTGGCTACTAGGTTTTCCACCCTGTGGTACACCAATGACACGACGAAGCAGTGGCAGTCCAATGCAGTGTTTCATGCATACTATCAACAGTTGAAGGTTTCCATCGAATCATTTTCATGCATGACACCATGCACCTTGCACTAGTACCAAACAATAGAAAATTTCCACAACAATCCTCATTTCATCTACATCACCACGCGCAAAGATGAGAACAAGGAAGAATGACAGTCGTACTACAAGCTGACGAATGACAACATGGAGCAGATTACAAAGGAATGGTCGAAGGAGTTTCTTGTACCTGTCGCTAATGCAAAATTATCTGAGACAGAGACCATAGGAATCCCCATAGTTACACAGGTTGAGCATGTCGAAAATTCCAGTGGGATGAAGAAGAAGAAAAAACAGGAGGAAGTCCAAGATATAGAGACTGATGAAGAGGACAATGCTTCTGAAGATAACAGGTCTGTCTTGCTCGAAGGAGGAGGAGAAGATGAAGCAGAAGGACAGGGAGGAGGAGATGAAGGAGAAGAAGTGCAAGGAGGAGGTGAAGCTACCACCCCTCCATTTGAGGATCCCCCTATTGGGATAGTAACCCCGTAGAAGAGGAAGGCTTATCCCAAGAAACCCTCAACAATAAAGAATATGTGCGTTAATAAGCCCCAGTTAGAGGCCACGCTCACTAAGGATGAAATAAGTCTATTCCACGAAGCTATGGAGGATGATTCTGAGGAAATATTGTAGAGATATGGAGAGAAGCAGGAGGAGCTATATGGATGGATCAAGAAGGAATCGATGGAAGTAAAACAAGTTTTTCATTTTGTCCACGCAGTACCCATTGTGCTTTCCTTGTCGCAGACTACAAAATTGGGAGATGAACCATCTTGTTGTTGGATAAATCGGTATATGAAGACATTAACATATCTCCCTAGATCCACCTAGATCTAGAAAAAAATAGGACAAGACATGACACTTCCCCTAAGTCACAATCATTGAATTTATCATCGAGAAAAGGAATAAATGACATACCTTTATATATCGCTTCCTTATGTCTCTGTTGTCCCTGCTTCACTTTGGTAGCCTTGAGATATCAGATATACAACGACACAAATCAACCAACATGAAAGAAACAATAATATATTCAATGAAGACCTAAACATGTGATCAAGGATTCATGTAATAAAATAAGAGTGATTTTATGGGAAAGGGACATGCCACTATATTTATATTAAATGAAAGCAGAAGATACAACCAGATTGCCTTGATGTCACAAACTTCCTTTTGGTGGTCCTTCGTTCCAACACACACACTCGTTCCACACTTGCATGAAGAATATCTATTTTGGCTTGATGGACAAATGGAGGCCTCAATCATCAATTCAAACAGGATTCCTCACACAATTCTGAGTCTATTCTTTCATCAATTGTCCATTCAATCTTGCTTAACCTCTTTTTTGAGAAACCTTTCATTATATAGGATAAGGAGAGATGGTTAAATGGATGAGGATGATCCAAATAAATATGAGAATTCAGTAGGATGCCAACCATGTGAATTCCAACTCATTTTCTAAAATATCCTCTTGTAGAACCTTTGTAACTTCCTCTTCCTTTTAAGCTTTGAAGCAGGTTCACACCCTACCTATAGAGAAGAATGCGAACATATCACACTCCAAGTATAGGGTTGTAAATGTGTTGAACCTACATAGAATAGATCTATCTAAACAATGATACATACATTTATAGAGAGAATAGAAGAAAGAAGAAGAAGGAGAGAAAGAATGAAAGAATTATCATTAACTGTTGTGAATAATGAATAATTTACACATGATATACTTTGTATAATTCAATGATTTCGACTTGATGTGAACCAAGTCACCAAAATGGTAGTATAGAGTGATCTAGATGCACACCAGTAGTTACATGAGTGAATTTCCACCTATTCTAGTCTCTCAGGGAGTTACGAGAGTGAACTGCCACCTAGTTGAGTTAACTAGTCAACTAGTCTTCAGTTAACTGAATGAACAGAAAGTAGTGAGGAGTTAAATCAAGGAATTGAGGATAATGTGCCACTTTGGTAATGATACCAAGGCAAGGTCGAATTAGCATGGTGATGATCCCAATGCAACATCTAAACTCAGCTCAACTAGTCAAACTGAAGTGTGAACTGAAAGAGAATATTCTCCAGGTGGAATATTCTCTCCTAAAATATAGGAGACTAGATAATGACTAATTATGACTAATAAAAAAATAAAAACCCTAGGAAAAATAAATCCTAGGTGTGTGTGAAGTAACTCCAACACCCCCCCTAAACATCACTATGGTGAAAATAAAGATTGGGTCCCGACAACGAGGCCATATTAGGTACCCAAGTACAAAATAGACACTGAAAATAAAATGAGTAAAGAGGGAAAACATCATGGGAACAACCCCCACTCAAGGTACAATGTATGTAAAAAAATAATAACTATAGTTTCTAGGCAATTGTGTCCTTCACTCCAAGACGACCTCACAGAGAATGGAATTTCTGCTCAGTGAAGGTCTTGGTGAAAATATTTGTCGTCTGTTCTGCTGAAGAATAGAACTGTAAGTCGATGATCCCCTCATGTACTAAGTATCGGATGTAGTGAATGTGGTTCTCGATGTGCTTCGTCCACTACCTCTGAACTGGATCTCTGCAGAACTTCAAAGTACTCTGGTTTTCACACTAGATGACGATCGACCGATGAAACTGAATGCCCAAATCAGTGAGAAAATGTTGTAGCCACATAGCCTGAATGGTTAGTTAACTACCCCTCTGTACTCTACCTCAGTTGAGGATAGAGAATTGGCATCTTGCTTCTTGCTCGACCAACAGATAGGCCCAGAACCAAGACTGAGTGAGTAACCAGATGTGGACTTGTGATCAATGTTATCGCTAGCCCATTCAGAATTAATAAAACCAATGAGATCTAATGTAGAGTCTACTGCATAATGAATCCCAAAGGTGATGGTGCCCTGTACGTATCGAAGGATACGCTTTGCATCTTTCCAATGTAGCTCATTCGGTTCCTACATGAACCTGGAAACTACGCCAACTTCATATGAGAGGTCTAGTCTAGAGTGTGTGAGATACAACAAGCTCTCGACTAGATGTCTGTACAGTGTGTTGTCAACCAATGGAGTCTCCCCACCATCCTCAAGTTTGACTCCTGATAGGAAAGGAGTCGGAGCAGACTTGAAGTCTGTCATGTGAAATCTCTCAAGGAGATCTCGTGCATACTTGGCTTGAGACAATTTGATTCCTGATGCATCATGAATGATCTCAAGTCCAAGGAAGAAGTGTAGCAGACCCATGTGCGTCATCAAAAACCTATCATGAAGAATCCTCTTGACTACAACAATCATTGAATTCGAGCAATCGATCATCAACAAATCATCGATATACAGATCTAAAAGTAGAAGTGAATCAGTCATCCTGAGCATGTATACATTCGGGTCTGATTTACAACGTACAAAGTTCTATGACAATAGGTAGGAGTCCATCTTGGCATACCATGCCCTTAGAGCCCTCTTGAGGCCATAAAGTGACTTCTTCAGTCGACGGACCAAAGATGAGTCCTGCATAAATACCTGGGGCTGCTCCATGTAGATCTCCTCAAAGAGATCACCGTGAAGAAATGCATTCTTCACGTCCATCTGATGGAATTCCCATCCCTTGGCTTCCACAATGGCAAGTGCCAATCATATGGAATCCATCTTCGCTACTGGAGTGAAGGTCTCATCATAGTCAATACCATGAACCTATTGAAAGCCTTTGGCGACAAGCCTGGCTTTGTATCTATTGATCTGTCTATACACTATGCTCTTGGTCCTGTAGACCCATCTGCATCTGACAAGTTTCCTCCCAGAAGGAAGGGGAAGTAGATCCCAAGTTTGGTTCTCGAGGAGGGAGTTGTACTCCTCCTACATGGCGGATTCCCAAAAGGGATTTCCAACAGCCTTGCCATAAGACTGTGGATCTGAAGACTGAACCAAGAAAAGATGCCTGGAAGGCAATGGTTCAGTGACAGTGAGTGAAATAGGAGGATCCTTGAAATCAGATCGATTCCTCCTAGTATCGGCTGGATCACTAATGAGATCCCCTGCATCCTGAAGAGTAGTTTGTGCCCACTTGGGCCTCTACTCTGGCTCTGTGACTTCATTTGGATTCTCTGAATCTGCATCTGACTGTACTGACTCTGAATTTGAGTCTAAATACTCTAATTCCTTTGAATCAGAACTCTCATCTAAAGAAGAGTCGGCATGTGCATGCTCATCATCTCGGACAGGTGGAAGAGTCAAGGTGTTTGCATGCGGCTACTGAGGTACATGTGAGACACTTTCCTCAAATTGGACACTCAATGATGAGCTAGTCTAAGGAAAGATCAATAAGCCAATATCCCTTCACACTATCAGGGTATCCAACAAAAATGCACTCAGTGCTCTGTGGATCAAGTGCCTTCCTCTTTTCAGAGGGAATGCGGGCCCATGCACGAGAATCAAAAATGTGAAAGTGGGTCACTTCTGGTTTGAGGCTGCTCCAAGCCTCATAGGGGGTCTTATCCTTGATAGATCTATGAGGAGATCTATTTTGGATGTATGTTGCACAGTTAAGTTCTTCGGCCCATAGTCTTTGTGGTAGTGACTTTGCATGCAACATGCAAGATGCCATCTCCTTTAGAGATCTGTTTTTCCGCTCAGCAACTCCGTTTTGCTGCAGAGTGTAGGGAATTGTATGTTGCAAATGAATCCCCGCCTCATGGAAAAGATTGTGGATCTCATGATTCACATACTCTCCCCCGTTATCAGTTTAGAGGACTTTGATCTTCTTTCCAGACTGTATCTCAACCAAAGCTTTGAAATCTTTGAGGTGTTGAAAGACATTGGATTTTTGCCTAAGAAAGTAGATCCAAGTAAAACGTGAGAAATCATCAACAAAAATGAGAAAAAACCTCTCTTTTTTGATTGATGGATGCGGAAAAGGACCCATGAGGTCACTGTGGATTAGATCTAAAGGTGCAGAAGCTCGCTAAGACTTTCCTTAGACGAATTTCTCTTGAGGGTGTTTTCTGAGAACACATCCCTCACATACTCCCTTGGAGAAATGGATGTATGGTAGACCATCAACTAATTTGTGCTTGCTAAGATGTTGCATGTATCTAAAATTCAAATGTCCAAACCTTTCATGCCATATCCTACTACTTTCATTAGCATGAGTAAGTAGTAAAGCGAAATCAGGTTTAATGAATTCAGAAAATGTATAGAATCTAGACTGATGATTTACCTCACCGGTAGCAACCCTAGAGTTGGTTTGCATGTCGTATATGTCCATGTAATTTGGTGTGAATATGACTTTCTTTCCAATGCCAGAATTCGTCATCTGATACACAGAGAGAAGGTTGATAGAAAGCTTGGGAACATGCAACACGTTCTCAAAGCTTCCATTGGTGAGTTCAATCCTTCCTTTGCCAGTGACTTCAACAGAAGAGTTGTCCCCCATCATAATAGGAGGACCTTCACATGCATCCAAAGAATAATAGACTGCTTCTAAGGCATCCATGTGATGTGATGCTTCTGAATCTACGATCCAAGCATCAGGAGAGGAGTTGATTGCAATCAAGGCATGGCTAGAATTGCCTTTCTTGGAATTTGGATCTTCTGGCTTCTTCTTATTTGCACCCTCAGGGATGCGATCTCCAAGGTTGTTTTGCTGAAGTGTCTGAGACATCAGATATATTTTTTTTTGCATGCATGCATAATTCGAATGGAATCCTTTGTGATAGTATGTGCATTTCTCTCATTTTCTTCCCTTTTCTCCTTTGGATCTGGAGGCATTGGTGAAGGGTTTTGTGTACCCTTCCTTCTTCATATGTGCATGGGATTTCTGCTTATATTTATCTTTTGATTTCTGATATTTGTGGCTGCCATCATGCACAGTGAGTGCATGCACCCTTGGGCCTTTGATTGCACCCATGTTGATGAGCTTGGTTTGCTCTTGTGTCAAGGATTCGATAAAGTCCTCAAGAGAAGGCATCTTCTAGGTGGCTCCAGAGGCGAATCTGATTGTATGGAATGTGGATATGAATACAAAGAATTCAGGACCAAGCTTGGAGAGAATGGTGAGAACCATTTGTTTCTCCTCCTTCAATTTATCAACCCAACAAGCTTTGAGTTGTGACAATAAATCCTTGAATTTTGTAAATAAATCTTGGATATTCTCGAAGATTTTTGGATCCAATGTGAGCAGCTCCACCTCCAGCATGTGTCCCCTCATCTCATCCCTTTCCCAAAATTTCCCCTGCCATTTCTGGCGAGTACCTCTTTATTTTTACATAAGCTTGAGGAGGATAACATATTCTTTTCGATGTAAGCTCGTCTTTTGGATGAGTCCCTCGGAGTACATTTAACGAACTCTAGGAAGGAGTGGTTTGGTCCCATAAAGGGCCTTTCAATGTTTGTTTAACAAGTCTAAAGATAGAAAACTTGGGGCTTTTTCATGTTTTGAGAGTCTGAAAAACACGTAAAGAGAACTCTCCGAGTTCCTTTTTCGTAAATTAGTTCGATGAGACTGAAAAGTGATAAACTATTGCTCATCGAATGTTTTCTTCAAATACTTTTACGAGCGTGAAAAGAACAAAGATCGCTCGGTGATCTTTTCATTTTTATGGAGTGTGAAAAGAGCTGAAAGGATACTCCCTTATTTTCGTCATTTTCATGTTACCATGATGAGTACGAAAAGATGAGGAAAGTATACTTGGTTTCATTCTCATGTATTTTCGAGTGCGAGAACGAACGAATACTAAGCTCGAGGTTTTTCCTACGAAACCCTAAAAAGGTATTCGTACATGGGATGAAAAAAGGAAAAAATACTCATACACCATCGTTCGGACTTCTAGGTCACCTACCTGCAAAAAAACACACTCACAAGGCCATTAGGGTATTAGGTTTTTAAGAAAAATAATAAAAATAATATAAAAAACAAATGAGAAATAGTAAAAAAGTGAATAAATAGGTAAAAAGCCCTTTTTACCATTTCATTGTTACTTTGTCAAAAACTTGTCCAACACACCTCTTATTTCCCCAAATTTCTTTGCTCGATTTCGGGAGGTACAAGCAATCATTTGGCAAACGGTTTCGGCCAACGAGGTAATCTCCTGATTCTTCAACTTTTTCATGGATTAAAATTGATTTTTATTGGCAAATTTAAGTGTTTGAGCCCATTTTAGGGCCCATGGGTGCGCTCAGGCATTCTCACAGGTGGGCCATTTGGGACCTGCGAGAACCTAAGATTCTCACAGGTGGCCTTTAGTGCACCTGCAAGAATCTCTTGCTGTGTGCAAGCTTCACCTGCAAGGGATGAAAAATGGATTTTCATGCATGTTTTTACTCAATAAAAATCTATGCAAGAGGTTAAATCAAGTTGTTAACTTCCTTCTCATGGGTCCATTGCAGGTATTGATCATCACGATGTTGGAATGGAGGGAAAGTGAACACGAGGAGGATGATGCTATTGCTGGAAATGATCCGAGTACAGTTGCTTCCCTCAGGGAATGTGGGCTCTTGAAATTTTTTCGAATACCGGGAATGAGAGCCCAACTCAAGTTGTTAGAGTACCCGGTCTACATGTGGGATGTGGACCAACAGGTATTTCATGTAGGAGTCCACACACTCACACTAGATATCGAGGATATCTATTTTCTGACGAGGTTATCATGACATGGATACCATGCTACTTTGACCAGAGGTAGAGGCGATGGACTTCCTATGAGCGAGTATGTTCACCAATATTGTGTTCCCGAGGCAGAGAGGAGCAACGGTAAAGTTTCCATCTTGGGTGTCCAAAATCTGACCTTGAGGACTATCTTGTTTACCATTGCATGCATGTATGGGAGTGAAGATCCACACATGGCTCTCTAGAGCTATTTCTAGTATGCCATAGAGCGCACAGAGCCTCAGGTTTTCAACTAGTCAGACGTGGTTCTCCACAGTATGAAGAGGAAACTGACAAATTGCAGAAGGGGTAACCTAAAACAGTTTGGGTATGGGTCACTTTTGGTGTCATTCTTCCTTGATAGGGTCCCACTACTGTGTCTACAGGTAGATTGGGTTTTGCTGGCCCCACAGGATCTGAGGATGCTGAGGTGGTGTAAGCTCATGGCTCGGCATGTAGAAAGGCCTATAATCAAATATAACAATTCATTTTTTGACTGGTTGAGGCCCCAGATGCTGATGGTCGATGACTATGCATATGCTAGCTTGGATTTCTGAGGAGATCCATATTTGGTTCTGCCTGAGGATGCTCATTCGGGTGACTTAGGTAAGAAGTACACATTTTTTTCTTCTTTAATGTTTTTGCAAATTTTGTTATTTAAAATTTTTTTATGTCTTCGATCCAAGGACTAATAAAAAAAATTATTTTTATGACACAGATGTGGTGGCGTATCGACCTCCAGGAACATCACCCATTCAGAGACGAGGAGAAGTGGCTCCAGTGGCAAGATGGGATGTTGAGGACTACAAGACAATTGAATAGAACTTAGAGGGACTGACTGTGGATGTCACGGCCATCGCTATTGGGGAGATCCCAAGGTGCTATCAGCGCCATACTGTGGCCGTGTCTGAGTCTCTTAGTCATTTTCTCCGTAGGGTAGCCCGAGCAGTTGTATGTTACTGTGAGCATCATTCATGATGCTAATTTGTAGAAGCCATGGGATTTATATATTTTGATATTTTGGTCCTTGGACGAAAAAAAATTGTAAAACTTTTGATCGTTATATATATATATATATATATATATATATATACAGCTTCTACCGGCTTATTTTGTTTTGTATAATACATTTGATGTGTGATTGGTTTTATAAAATTCTCAGATATCTGTCTAACACATAATTATCTAAAGCATCAGTCAATGTATTTAGACATCTAGGAATGTGTTGATATTCGATATAATCAAAATGACGTTCCAAGAGGCGAATTCGTAGATACACCCGCAATAAAGTAGGACTTTGGATAACATAGACATTACTTAAATGTAGCACTACTAGCTACAAATCAAGTTGTATAACCAGGCAGTGGATACCAAGTGAAATAGCATTAGTCAACAACTCAATGACAACGCTATATTCTGGGATATTATTGGTCGCACGACCGAGGAAATTACCTCGTAGACTGATAAGTTCATTTGTAGGTGCGTAAATTGCTCATGCAATAGAATCAAGGTTCTGAGTACTACGACTAGCGCCATCAGCGAAGCCAATGTGGGGTACCGAAGACTCCGACATCTGGAAACCAAGCACAACGCAAGGTAAACAGTCGAGGGCAGAAACCAAATAACGAAAAAGCACACTAAAGTAGCACACAAAAAGTATGATACAATAAAATACAAGAACTCATGCATAGATGATCTAAGAATAGTACTTCTTTAAGTAAAGCCCATTTCAGGGTTCACTCAAAGGGATACCATTGTAGTCCACTAACTTGTAGGCTCCTTTCTCCAACACTCGTCTGACGATATAAGGACCTCGTCACATAGCCTCAAATTTTTCGGCTCCTAGAACATCTCTATCTTGTTCATAAAGGAGAACTAGATCACCTTCAGAGAAAATGCATGGCTTGACATGTTTGTCGTTTTGAGCTTTGACGCGTTTCTTCTGGGTTTCTATAACTAGGGTGGCATCGTGACAAGTTTTGTCTAGTTGCATAAGATACAATAGACGTTCTTCTTTAGTAGAAGTGTTGGGGAGAAGTTCAACGGCTAGCTTTAGAGATGGTATCTCACATTCAATCGGCAAAATGGCTTCTAGACCATAAACTAACTGAAAAGGTGTAAACCCAGTAGCAGACTTAAGGAATCTCTAGTAAGCCCACAATGTTGAAAACAACATCATGTGCCAAGTCATTTTGTGAATCCCTATCATTCGTTGAAGCATGGTAATGAGGACTTTGTTTATTGCTTCAACCTGGCCATTGGCCTGTGGGTAATAGGGTGTTGAGTTTTCATGGAGAAGACCCAACTTTTCGGTGAGTTCTGATATCATGAAGTTTCTAAAGTGGCTACCATGATCAGTAACGATATCTTGAGGAACACCAAACTGAGCAATGATGTGATTGAATATGAATAGTGTTGTGGTATTTCCGGTATTGTCGAATGTAGGCATCGCCTCAGCCCATTTCGTAAAATAATCTATAGCTACAATAATGTATCCATGCCCCCCAGGTGAGTGAGGGTGACATGTCATGAAATCGATACCCCATTTCACAAAAGGTCCAACGGAGACTACAGGGTGTAGAGGAGAAGGGTGTGATCGTATTTTGATGTTGTAGGTTTGGCAAGCGTGGCATTTTTGGACAGCAATAATACAATTGTTGAATAAAGAAGGCCAAAAATACACAGCTCGTAAGATCTTATGGGGAGTAGCATGCCCAGACATGTGACCACCACATGCTCCAAAATGGCAGTCATTCAGGGACTTCTTGGCTTCATCAAATGTGAGGCATCGTTGAAAAATGGAGTCAATCCCACGACGATAAAGAGTATCACCGAGGATGATATCCTGACAGGCTTGGTAGCATATTTGACGATGACCAGTGCTAGACAAATCGGGCTGGAAAGTCTGAGTCTGGAGATATATGATGATATCCCTATACCAAAGGTCATTGGAACTAATCAAAAAAAGGGATTCATCAGGTAATGAATCCTCTGCTACATTTTTCGTCTCAAAACAGGGAAGGTCACATATCAATTCGACAAACACCAAGCGTTGCACCCTTTTCGTCACCTTGGTGAGAAAATAAGAGGTGCTTACATGCCCAGTTGGGACCTGTTGAGCATGACAGCTATAGAGGAAAGAGTTAGAGAAAGAAAAACAAAACTATAAGCAAGAATTAAACTAATACAAACTAAAATCATAAGCAAAGGGACATAGAGATAACAAACACAAAAAGACCGATATCACCAATGTTTTTAGGTTGATCTATTGATGAAATCAAAGCACCAAGAAGAAAGGGGACAATGAGTCCCTTCTTCCTCCAAGGGAAGGGTCTTGGACCCTCACAAGCTTGCTCTCCTTGCAACAAGAAAATGAAAATGGTGATGAAAGAACTCCTAGCACATCCACTCAATGGAGAGGTGGATTGCTCAATGAAATGGTGCCAATGTGTTCTTGCCAAGGAGTGAGTCCTTAAAACAATCTAGGCAGCATAACATTACATGAAATTCCTTGAGAAAATGAGGTGCATTCATGGCTTTTTATAGCATTGCATTGGGTTATTGTGTAACTCCTTTGTAGTGTGAAAAGAGGCTCTTTAGGGCATTATTAGGTCTTTGACCAGCCCACCATTCGGATTCAACTCAAATTTGATGGTCAAATCGGCTTGGGAGCTGATCCATAAGTGGTTGGGAGGCTGAACACTTCAATAAATGCGTTGTTTAGCAGGTGCGTGGATTTTTGCACTAACAGTCACGCATCGTGCGCGTATGCGCACAAGCTACGTTCCTGTTCCGCGCATGTGCGCGCGCGCCCAACTTCTGTAAAGCGCTCTTCAATTTTTCACTAATTTGTATAGTTTTTTGCCCTTTTTGAATGATGTGGGATTAATTCATTGGCCATGAATGACTTCATTACTATTTGAAGATGTTGAGTTCTTGTAACCATGTGCTGATGAAATTTCAGTGATAATAGATGCCCCATGATGGATGAGGTTAGGAGCATACGTATAGCCGAAATCCATCAATGTTTCTTCTACTGAGAATGTTGTTGTAAGATAGAGCAAGAGTGGGATCGTGCAGAGCAATCCTTTGGAGGAGAAAGGAACCGGTAGGACCCAACCTTCCATAAGGTGCGTAACAATATACAACTGTGTACAAATGAGGCGGGCATTCCCCATGCTCATGTTATGTAACCCTGAGAAAAGATGACTGAAGTGTTGGTGTAGACAACTGCAGTTCCCTCTTGGGTGGTAATGGTAAAGGCAGAAGACAATTCTGCAAAGGAACATACTCTGAATAATAGGCAATGATCACAGAAATGAGTATCGGCGATGATGTAGGCATTGATGGCCCTACCAAGTTCAGAGGTCTTCGGCAAATGATAGAAATAACTACAACAGTCGCAAAGTAAGACCCACCATAACATGAGAAAGTGTTGGTGTCGAATGTTATGGGGGCCAACGACAGTAGGGAGCAATGGTGTTTCACCCTATGTCGTCCGAGATCTCTCATTAAATGGAGAATGAGAATCAAGATATTGTCGCCCTTCTGGAAAAATGGTGTTGATGTCGACAAAAGGGGAACGTGACTCCCAGAAGCAAAGGACTTCGTGGAATCTACTGAGGTGAGGAAGTGGCAGAGGTACATGGATGAAGTCAAAAAGTGAGAAGACTCAAGACTGCCCTTGGTTGGAGGATGTATGAGATAAAAAGTGGCTTCAACCGTGTAACGAGGTCGAGTGTCAAGGGGACAACAAGACCAGGGATAAGTTGTGCCAGAGGCGGGACAAAGTGAACAACTGCGGAGGGTAGAGGTAAGTGACCTGTGGGGTACTCTGAATATGTGGACGATGCCGGCCAGGGTAGATGATGAGTGATGCTCCAACCAAGGGTAACATGGGTTGCGTTTGGCCAAAAGGAAGCAAGTCGCCAACGGTGACGACAAAAGAAAATGTAATGAATGGAAATAAAGGTGTTTGTACAATAAATAATGAATAATTGGGGAAAAATGTACAAATACAGAAACGGGTGCCCCAATGTGATATGGGTGGCCCACGTAAGGAATAATGTTCTTAGAAAACTGATGAAGGGTTTCTGTATGAGGTAGGTGAAATGAAGATAGGTTCGCAGATGGGCAAATTGATGGTGGATGAAGTGGTGGGTTCGTGATCCTGCGGAGGTGCAGGTAAAAAGAACATAACCATAAAGTGATGATTTGGGAGTCCATATGGGAAGCTAGCAAACTGAGGAGAAGAAGTATGTGGTTGATCTGCAACATGATGAAAGACTACTGGGACTCCCAGCCCTAAGGGGTAATGAAGAACAGCATGAGTATCGAAAAGTGCCAAACGGTGCTATGATTGAGACAACTCATGTGGGTGAGAATGCTACCGGGTTACAGCACCGAAGATGCAAGATGGAGGTGTAGGTACTGCAGAGCTGAGAATGAGGATCCTAAAGGAGAATATCAGAGGGTGTGACTGGAAAATGTAAATGCAGTACAACGGGGGAAGACTACATGCCAGTGCTGAGTATATACCTGAAGGAATGATGTTGAGAGATGATGATCAAGTACCTGCACACAGAACAACCAAATACCCAAAGTGAACAACATCTGAAGAGAGTCAAAGATATGAGCATGTATTAGATAAATGTGACACTGCACATGCGTACCTGACCATGATAAAAAAAGGGTGCCCCGGGGGCTCAGGATGAAAAGTGGCCCAAGGACGGCTATGATGTAGGCGGCGGGATGCTGATCCCGTGGCTGAAGACGGTTCGAAAAATGGACACCTTCGGCTGCCGGAATGTTGAGTGGAAGTTTGGAAAAAACCCTATATATAGTTGTAGGGCCCACATTGCCACCTCATTTGTACCTGCTGCTACAGTGACTGGATGAGCATATTGCAGAGGAGATTTGGGAGGGTTGGATGGAGAATCTCCGTCAGGGAATGAGAAGGAGAGTTGGGAGGGTTACAGGGTTAATCCTCAGATACCCCATCTAAGAACCAAGGAGGCGTTGGGAGTGCCTCGGGTTCAGGTGAAATGACATGAAAATCCTCGAGTGGCAAGGTAATGTCAATTATCGCCGCTGCGAGTTGGTGACGTAGGGTCAATTGACATTGCCTGTATGTGAGGATTATTGGACACTGGTATGTAAAATGTTCCAATGAATCGCAACAAGAGCAAGGGCATCGCATGCGTTCATTGACTGAAGTGGTGACATAACGAATGTCAGTGATATTTGTTGTGGAGGACATGGCAGGGCGTGGGTTGTTCTGAAAGTCCTGGCATATGATAGCTAATGCCTGCCAGAAATGAGGCAGTGCTGGACAATGATGGGTGTAATGGCCATACTCAGAACAGATGGCACACACAAATTTGGTCCTCAACCCGTTACTACTGGAAGGTTGAGTGGTAGCAGTAGTAATGGGTGGTGTGGGGGTTGGATTGGGAGGAATCAAATCCCATAATTCTGGTAGTGATGGGAAGTTGTTAGTTTGGTGACCCTCTTTGTCACACAATGCGCAAGGTGGTGGGATGCGCAGAGGAAGTGGAGCTGTGGGCTCTTTCTTCTTTCTCCTGCCCCCAGCAGTGGCGGGGGGGGTAGGGAGTATAGGGGTAGTGGGGGTAGTGGGAGTGAGGACAGGAAACGTCATGGGGAGTCCTTCCTGTGGGCGAGGGACCATCTCAGGTGGATGTAAATACCACACTGGGATGGCTAACACCATATTGGGTAGTGTGAGCATTGCGGCTACCTGGAAAGCTTCTATACCGGGTGGAGGGTAAAAGAAGACAATTTGAGTGAGGGGTCGGGGAACTGTCTCCCAAATGGGACTAGGCCCCTGAGGGGGTGTGGATTCGTGGACTGTGTGGGTCGACAAGTTTGCAGGAGGCTCCTGTGAGAGTGATGCTGTGACTTTTGATATGTCAGGAATGACTGAAGCCTCCTGAGGAGGATGAGCATCCTCCATGTGAGTTTCGTTAGAGGATACGACGCATACATTATTAGGGGGAAGGAGTGGCGGTGCTCCATGGTACGTCCCTAACAAGGATGGATCTTTGAAAATCCCAGGACCCATCTCTACTAGTGGATATGGATCTCTGTTGGTATGAATGAGGGGAAGAATATTATCGAGATTGGCATATGGGTTTGGCTCATAATGTGAGACTTGCTCAATGGTCACAGTCTTTTGGTTATGGGGGAACATGATTGTTCGAAAGACGGATGATGCCATTGCCTTCATAGCATACATGTAGCTACGCCCAAACAAGATATTGTAATCGAGTTGAGCGTCGATAACTTCAATGTCAATGAGGATAGTTTTGCCCCGGAGTTCCATGGGGACATTTTGAAAGAGCCCTTCGGGAGATGATGGTCGTCCGTCATAAGCTCGTAATGTGATGGCGGAAGGAATAAGTTCTGGGGAACCAAGTTTCTTCCATACGGTTTTGGACATGATGCATGTAGATGCACCCTCATCGATAATACACCGATGGACGGTGATGTTCCGTATTTTTACTAGTATTTGAATAGCGACCAAAGCAGGAAGACGAGGTTCATAGCTATCAAGGTCAAAGGTGATGAGTCGAGTATCAGCAGGGTCAACTTCCCCCAAGGCAGAAAGTAGTGATTTCCGCTGTGTAGGACAAGTCTGGAGGAATTCCAGAATTGACATGGCAGTCGGGGATTGTGCTAAGTCATCTACCAAGCTATAGTTATGAGTAGCCCTCGCCTGTGGGTTGTGAACATTCCTGCGCAAGGGGATGCGAGGGATGCGTAATGGTGGTTTGGCGGAAGGGCGAGGGATCATCAACGGGGGTCCCGTCGGTGTAGGGTTTGTCTCAGAAGAGATAGGAGTAGACTCAACTGGTGTCTAATACTGACGATTGCATGTTTGCAGAAGAATTTCTTCCTCACTGGTGAGGAGAATCGTTCGCTCTACTGGATTGTTCGGGTTGTGATATTGGCCCACTTGAGGTGGGGTATGTTGTGTGTCCTGCTGGGTGTTTATGACACCTTGATGTGGGATAGGATTTTGCAGCACGATGGGAGGGGGTTGTTGTGCGTATTATTGTTGTGCCTGCTGAGGGGCAGGTTGCACTGGGGAGGGGGGGAGGCTCCCAGAGTCTTTCAACCTTTTGAAATCAGCGATATGGGGGAAATGGTGGGTGTAATGACCGAACATGCCACAAAGAGCACAAGGGTGAATGGTTTTAACATTATTTCTCCCTTGGCGTTTGTTTTTATTGCCCCCTTGGGGGTTTTGGTTCCCTTGGTTCGGGTTTCCCCCAGTGGGTGGATGTTGTGGGGGTTGATTCCCGCCTTGTCCCGGGTTATTGTTATTCCTATTCCTTCCTTTCCTCTTGGTATTGTTTGATGGATGAGTTGGATTGGCTGTGTTCAACTGTTCAAAATTTTGGTATTGTTGAGCAGCAGAGGGTTGAACAAAATTGACCCCCGCATGTGGATGTGGGGGAGCCATGGGTTGTGGAGGACCAAGAAAGGGAAAGTATGGATTTTGTGGTGGTACCGATCCATAGGGTACATAGGAAGGCATCGTGCTTTCACTAGTACTATAAGCGGATGTTGAGGGAGTACCATTGTTTGTGGGAATAGGTAGATGTATGGGAGGTGGCGGTGGTGGTCCACTAATGGGTGGAGGTATAGCAACAGGATATGGCTATTGATAAGGGGGTGGGGGGTAATAAGACGTGCCCCCATATGCTGGTGGGTATTGAGGTGTTCCATACATCGATGGTGGTTGGGGTTGTGGACCATGGTGCGTGGTGGCACCTATTAGTTCGTCTGCTGAGTGAGACATCCCAGGTTTGTCCTGGCTGAATGGCACGGGTTTTGGAAGATCGGGAAGTACTGTGTATAAGTATCCTGACTGTGCATAAATGAGGTCGTATTGTTGGGCTTTGATGATGGCTTCTTCTTCGGATTGAGGGAAGGTGGAAGCGACATCTTTTCCAAGGAGAGCGACAAGTGATCTAAGAAACCAGTCAAGACATTGTTGTTTGGTGGTTTCTGCTTTACACAAACTACGTAGCCTACGCCACTCATGAATGTGGTCAGCGATGTGGGTGGCTGAGGTCTGTTTGAAGTTAGACAGTAGTTCTAGACCATTGTCATGGCGGATGGGTAATTGGAAAAATGTCAAGAAGGCTTTGGCCAATGACTCAAAGGTCGTGTGGGACCCTAACTTTTCTTCGACATACCATTTGGCTGATGGGCCAGTAAGTGTGCGTTGAAATAATCGCAGTCTGACGGAATCATCCATAATGTTGTTGGAAGAACACCATAGATGAAAGGTCATGACATGGTTGGTGGGGTCATCCCCTGCCTTTCCTTCAAACTTTGGTATGTCTGAAGGAATCTTGGTTGGCATTGCGGGCCATGTGGCGTCATGCAATATAGGATCATTAGTGAGCTTGGTGAGATCCGGAATGTTGAGAGAGGCCAAGTATGGCATCTGTAGTGGGGTGGGAGGGTTAGCTCCAGCCATAGTGTGTTGTGAACCTGACCCTTGATGGGGACTAGGTGGGTTGGTGCTCCCTCCTTGAAAGGAAGTGGGTCTCCCGCTTCTGTGCAAAGGAGAGTGAGTGACTGTATGACCTTGGGAATTTGACCCAAGTAATGTAGAACCAAGTAAAGTTGATCCTAAGATAGTGGCACTCACAGGAGTGTGTGAAGGAGGTACCGATGAGCAGGTAGGACCAGATACTCCTCCTAAGATAGGAGGAAGGTTGAGCAAGCGTCGTGAACGACGGGGGTTCTATGGTTCCCCAATGATGTCAGACCAATTGTGCGAAATGTGTGCAATCAGTGGTGAGAGAAATATAGAACCAAGAGTCTTTGTTGTGACTGTTTTACACAATATATATATCGAAGTCAAACTGTAATCAGATGTGCATCATACATAAATGAGAAAGAAACATATATGTGGGTAAGAAGGTTTTGTCCGCGTGGGGGAATCAAAAAGAAAGCAAATGCTCATGCCCTAAAAGACGTAACGTCCTTCCTCTCAAAAAGCACTGGACCTTCCAATAGCTCTCAACAGTGGGGTCTGAAGTCACCGGAAGAGACACTAGTGAAGGATGAAATAACTGGTTATAATGAGGGGTAGAGGGGGAAATATCCCGAAAGAGCTGGTGATACTTCCCAATAGCCACACAAAATCCAATCAAGGTGCGATTGCAGCCCACAATCGCCACCTGGGTAGATGTCCTAAAGTTGGTCACTAGGTACCTCGGTCCAAGTGCGGCATTTAGATTTTCGGCCTAAGAAATGGGTCACGGGCTGAATCTCGTCCAAGAGGTGGGTGCCTCAAGGGGGGATGCACAGAACAATCGGACCTCGGCCTTCGACCCTTCATGGGTATCTCCCTACCTTATGGTGATTGGAACACTGGACTTGGAGGATTTGAAGTTCCCTATTTGTCAACTTCTATGTTTGAAAGTGTGAGAACCAGATAACGAGGGGTTATTTGCATGCCTACCCCCGAAATCCTACCTAGACTAAAATTTTCTTTTGGCACCTCCTGTGGAGGACAACTTAGTGAGTTGTTAGAAAGATTTTAGATGAAGTTGTTTTGTGAGGCTGGGGGTGAAAACCAACCTCGTTTGATTAAAAATGGGAGTGGATAGTCCTATCAAGAAAAGATGGGGTGTTTTCAGAATCCCTTTGGAGGAAACCTACTTAGACCTCCACGTTTCGAGAAGAGGCTATGTGAGTGAAAAAGTGACTTTTGTGTGTGAGTGAAAAAGTGTACCAAATTTTTAGTTATTTAGATGTCACCTTGCAGCGTGTGGATGTCGCTTGGTCCTTTACAAGAGTGTGATTACCTAATTAGCTAGGTGTCATTGGTACAACCTTGCGGAATTTTAAAAGCCCTAGGAAACTATCATGTGGACATGTGGTCCGTTACTATCCTTTAACTCCCTATGTGTGAGTTAATCTAGAAAAAACATGAAACTATCCTAGATTGAACATGTGAGCATGTGTGGGCCCGTTACAAACTTTTAAACTCTCCTAGTTTTTTGATCTAAGAAAGCAAAATTGCAACAACTATCTTACTTTTGTGACATGTGGGCATGT
>CBVK0102667132.1:0-23338 GCA_900067695.1 Picea abies | reverse complement strand
GAACAAAAACCTCCTCCATTTTTCAAAAATACATCCTCAACTGCTCACAACCCAAGTTTTAAATTAGTGACTCAAAACTGGCAGAATAACTCTACACAATTTATCCTCTGCCAGAATATTACGAAGTGCCTATAGGTAGCGCCTGACTGTGTTTCTGCATGCAATTCGGTAGCATAAATCCGTGGGTGCTCTGATGCTTGAACTTGGATATTGGGAATAACTCAATATAATTTCAATTTTCCCCAAAACAAATAAAAATCCCATAACAATTGTATTAATTTGCCAAAATGAATGATGAAATGCAAATTTTGTTCTCTGTGAAATATTAGGTAGCGCCACTTATGCAACGCTGAGGCATGAACCAATCTTGTTCTAACACTTTCTATAAGCTACAAGATTCATTTTCAGCAGTGCCCTGTGTGTTTATCTTGTTTTTCTTCCTATTCACCATTTCATTATTCTTTAAAGCTTGATTATCTGAAACACTCGTAGACACATGCCTTTGAGAGTTGAGAGCATTTGTCATCTGAGTTGAGTTTGTTTGAGGTCCTATACTTTGAAGAAAGAGAGAGGGAAAAACTTCCCAAATATTGCATAATTACTTTACTGCAAATATAGCTTTAAGACCTATACTGAGTCTTAGCTCCTGGGGTGCCTCGACATCGTTCCAATAACAACCTGGAACATCATGAGGGATAACACTTACTTTACGCCCCACTCCCATACAACATATTATGATGAAAATAAATGTTTTTTATGGTGTAATCAACTCTGTTGGAACCCTAACACGTCATTGCAATGGACATTGGAACAACTAAGGATCCAATATCCACAAGTCACCCTTGTGTATGGGGATTAGTATAAGATTGTTATGGAAATACTCAAACTGTGTAGCATATAGTATGTTTGAAAATTGAATTGTTCAATGTAATTAGTTGTGGACTAATTTATATTTAATAAAACAAAATGAAGCAACCTAGTGACATTTGTGATAATAATGGGATGTGTGGCCTAATTATAGTGATACATTTTTTTCTTGTTGTGGAGGTGGAGGCACTTGTAACAATGACTTCCCTTGTCTATATGGGGGTGGTGACATACTCAAATCGAACATCACACGTCAATTGGGATGGAATACATCTCATTGAGGCTGCATATAAAATTGTTTCACATTTCATCCTCAACAAACCCTAGTAGATGCAACTACCTTTTAGCGAGTTGATAAAAAACCTTCTTGTGCATTCAATTCATCATCAACCAATTCTATCTATAACAAGCTATTGTTATTAGAATGAGTACCTTGTCAGTGTCATATTTTGATTAAAAAAACATGTCTATATGTAAAGAGTTTCTAGAAATGGAAATATATTGTAGTGATTACATATTATGTAAATGATAGGTTTACCATCATGATTTTCTTTCTTTGTGAAATAGTGAATAAAAAATATTGATTAATGATGTATTTCAATTGGTTTTACATTATAGTTTTATAATAATAAAAATGTTTTTTTAATATGAAGTTATAGTTTTTTTTAAATTATCATTTTATTAAATGTTAGTTTTTTAAGAAATTAAAATGTTTAAGCTTTAGTTTTTTTTAATATTTTGTATTGACAAAAAAAGGAAAAGGGTTTGTATAGGATTGTACATATACATTTAAATATACATACTATAGTAAATTCCTATGCCAAATAATTTGATATGGTTACATACTATAGTAAAGGCCTATGCCAAATAATTTGATATGGTTGTATGTTCATCTTCACGTTAACCTTTAGCTCATAGGAAGACTTGTGGGCTCATAACAATAATGCCTGGGAAGTCATTTAGGCATTGTGGGTTCGTATGGCATAATTTTTATGAGTCTATAAGGCTTGTGATATGAGATAAATTTCCAAAAAAGGTTGAGGTTGTCAATAAAATTTGGGGCATGAACATATTTTCCTATGTATATAGGAAATTTGGGATTTTTGTAGGATTAGATGGATATGGAGAAAAATTGGTATAACATGTAGATTATACAAATATAAATATTTTCTTATCTTATAAAAATGAAATCATAATATGTTTAAGGTGGTTTGTTTTCCTTGTATTTTAAATGAAGTTTTGTCATATTTTCATTAAAAAAAAGTGAAACAAAGAGTATAACAAGCCCTTCGAATACAATATGATAGATTTAAAGAGACATTAATATTACAACTTATAGATTAATCAATCACATGTTAAGAAGTTCAAAATAGACTAGAAGTTGCATTAAAGATCAAATAAACACTAATATCCAAAAATCTAACTAAGAAGATAAAAGGAAGTAAAGATAAGTGTGTATTTCATCTTTGCACTAATGAGAACAAAATATTCAATTATATATTAGCAACTAGCACAAAATCATGCCTTACAATAAATTAGGGATTTAAAAACATCCACACAAAATGTGTTAAGATCTTATAAAATCTCAAGAGTCAATTATCTCAAATTAAGAATATTCAAATATATAACAAATACAACAACTCCTCACCATTATGAACCTTTATAGAGATCCAAAGTGATTCACCTCCTTTCCATTGTTACCAATATCCAAAGTTCAACCTCAATTTATCCTCAGTCCCTTGTGATAAACATTTTGTCCTCATGTTGACATTATCATTATTAGGAATATTTCAAAAATTTAACAAGTGCAATCAACCCTTCAACATTACAAACATTTTTAGAAATTCAAATGCCTCCTTTCCTTCTATTGGCTCTTCAACTCAATCTCAATTTATCCAAATCATAAATATTTTCTTGTCATCTCTATATTTCTTTATATTGACCTTCATGTCTTTGAGGTGTATTGTGTTAATGCTTTATAGGAAATCCATTCCCATTGTTGTAGGATGACTTATGTTTTAAAATGAGCTCTTCAGTTTTTATTACTATTTTGCAAGTTCAATATTACAAAATAGCCATCCAATAGAGGTATAATTGTTTTTTTTTATTTTTTATCATAATCTAAAATATTTGGGTTTCGATTTTTTTTTATTGTGTAATCCTTTTGGAGAGTCATGTTTCTTTATTCTCTAAAATTGTTGTGCAAGTTTATTATTACAAAACAATGACCCTATAAAATGTTTATTATTTTCTTTATTTTTGTTGTTTCAATTTATTGTTTCCCTTGTTAATAAAAACTTTTAATTTTTCTAATCTTATAATGTTTTTTTTTTCAATTTTTAAATATCTATGTTACATATATATCAACAACTTCCCTCTTTGCACCAAAGGTTTGTATTTTGTGATAGCAACTTTGATACTTTTAATTGAAGATGGACAAATAATGTTATTTTTTGTAAAAGTAAAATTTAACCTTTTAAAATCCTTTAATAATTATAGTCATTTTGTTTTGAAGACACAAAGTACCATTTTTTTCAATTTGTGTGGTTTGTTTAGTTTTCTTAGTCCGTGTTATTAGCATTGGACTCTTTTATATTACTTAATATAATTATTTATTTTTAAATAAAAAAACTCTTATTAAAGTATACAACTAAAACCAATTGTACATCTCTACCTATAATAATCCCTCAACAAGGGCATGAGAACCCGAAATAGTAGTTAGTTTTACAATAACACACCCTCAATTCAAGATCCAAACATAACTAGTTTGATTATTAGTGATTGCAAAACAATGAAGTATTATTCCTTATAATAATTGTGATAGAAAATAAAAAGGAGACATAAAATACTAATATATATAAATGTTTCGTATTGGTTTTTTTAATTTTTTCTAATTAATCATAATATCAATATTATGAACAAATAAGGTTATTTATTGGAATGTGTTATTTATGAACAAATAAGGTTATTTATTGGAATGTGTTATCTATTTCAATGATATTATTGGAATGTGTTATTTATGACACCTCTTTTTTGTTTTAATTAGGGGAGAGTATCCTCACACCTTGAGGGGATAGGACTAGTTTGACTAGCATACGTCAAAATAAACTTGTTTCTTTTTTATTGGTGGAGTATCTCCATGCCTTGAGGCGATGGGACTAATCTCGTTATGCACTCTGTATGGGTTATCAAGGGAGTTGAGCCATGGACCAAGATACACTAACAAGTCACTTAGCCTTGGAACCAATTGGTCTATCAAACAATGGCTTTATAATATCTTTTTATAATGATTTAGGTTGTAGAAGTAATCCATGCAATTGTTATCTCCTTTTAGATTTGATCTTGAATATTATCTTTATGACATTTATTTCAATTGGTTGTTTTTAGTACCTGTATTTTTAGATATACTTTAATTTGTTTAATTAGTTATTTGAAGAATTATTCTTTCTACATCAAAGTAACCTTTATATGTCAAAGTTATGTCCAAATGCATAATTTCTACAAAAGTGATGATTCCACATCAAATTTTTACCTCTTATGCGTCCTCCCTATGGTGTATTCCACTCAAGGGTTCCTTTGTTCCTAGTTCCACCATGTAAAAATGTGAATGTGTCAAACTTGTTTCTTTATTTGAGACATTGTATAATTGCTAGGAAATTAATGGTTCCATGTCAAAGTTCTACCCTTTATAGTCTCCATATAGTTAATTCCACTAAAGAGTTTTGCTACTCCTAGTACCAACCCTTATGGTTCTTCCATATGGTTATTTCAATTGGAGTTTCACTACTAGTTCAACCCTACAATTCCACCATGATCCAAAAAGGATCTATGGCATGCATCATGTGAATTTAATGATGCGCTAAATGGGGTAGATTAGAATTTGGGGCATCTCAAAGATGGTGTTTATTTTGTTAAATTCATGTCATCAACTTCCGATGCATTTTTCAGGCCTTAAACAATGTTTTTTGGGCTTGGTGTCGAATGAAGGCTACTGTAGGTTTCCCTCATCCAAGGCCGCAAGAATTTTTATTCTCATTGATATCCTTCCAATGAGCTATTGTACACCTAAAATGGACTTTGTATGCAAAAGTTGTGGCCCTAACAAGGCAACGATCCAAATATTCCAACATGTCCAGGTGGCAACCACGTTAGTTCACTATAATTCGACTATGGGGAGTTAGTAATGTGTGGGAATCCACTAGAGACTTCTATAAGTGGCATGGAGGTTCTAAGAGGATTTCCAAACCCTAAACCTAAAATTAATTCTAGCTACAAAAAACCTTGAAGAATTGGGGGAAAGGGTTCCATAATATAAGCACGAGTATGGACGAGATGTTTACATGAAAGAGAGACAAAAATATATTGTAGAGGAATACAAAAGATCGTAGTGTCTCATAGAGTCACAGTAAGCATGGAAAGCTTTGTGATCTCTATTGTAATCTCCATAATATAAGAAGATAGAAGGCATTTTGCTTAAATGAATGTTGGTTTTCCCATATGAGTTTCTCATGTAATTATTTGTTTTCTATTGTGTGTCTTTACTATTGTAGTATATTTCATATGTTGTAGTAGTAAATAATTTTAATGTTGTTGATAGTTGCACATTCTAGCATAGGCTCACTATGGTCATTTTAAGTTTAGATATGTTTTGGTAAATTGGCACCGAAATATCCAAGGCAATTTACAAATCATATTGGTATTAGAGTGGGCTTATTTGAGTGTTTGGTGGTTTGAGCTTAGTATATGCTTACCCAACTTTTAAAAATTCAAGTTTGCAGGAGAGTTGTACCTTGTCGATCCCAATATCGACACAAGAAAGGTTAAGAAGTAGCTACAATCCTAAAAAATGGAAGAAGACCACTAAAAAAGACCCTTAGATGAAGGAAAAATATTGTTTTCAAGGTTGGAATCTCAAGTAATCATTATTTACAGGGGTATGATTATCCTCATGGCCACTCTTGAGAAAAAAATTGGCCCCTTTTTAGAAAAAACCCATCTCATGAGAAACTAGAATATCATGAGGAGTTGAGGAAAGAGAAGGAAGCACTGAAGCTAAAAAAAGGGAAATTCAATAACCAAACCTCTTAGTAAATGTTTAAAATGGAAGCAAAGGATGAAATCAATCCCTATGAAAGTGAGGTAGATGCACTTAAATTGAATCATTGGTTCCAACGATTAGAACTCTATTTCAATGTGCATAATATACACGAGTAAAAAATAGATTTTGCTGGACTAAAACTAGAAGGCCATGCACGAACTTGGTGGGAAACCTAGTGGGAAAGCCACATTGAGGCACTTATGTTGGGGAGAGACCCACCAATAACTAAGTGGAATGTATCCAAATTCCTCCTCATGTCCCAATTTTACCCCATTGAGTATGAAGGGGATGAAAGGATTCAATAACACTACTATCGATAGAGGCAACAAGAGTACACTACAGGGTTTTGAAAGCAATTGATTTAGTGAGGAATAAATTCCCAAGACCTAGGTGTAGTCATCAAGTACCTAGATGGTCTTGACAGTCACATAAGGGGGAAAGTTATGCTATTCAAACCAAACACCATTGATGAGGCCTATGTATATGTCTAGTACATTCACTCTAACAAGAAAAAGGGGCAACCAAATGATTCAAAGCAAACAAACCAACACAGAGCTTCTAATGAGAAGATTGTTGTTGTTGCGCGTGCAAGGACCCTAATAATCCCTGTGACCATTACAACGTTGTGGTCACATGAAAGAAAAATGTTGGAAATTGCATCCAAATATTTATCTTAAGAGTCACAAGAAATATAACCAAGAAGAAGAATCTTCTAATGGAAGCAAGAAATCATATAGAAATCAATTCAGATGTGGATGAAAATATTGTCTACACAACAGTGGAGAAGGAGGTGACCCCGAGTAGTCTCCTTCACAAAGAGGAGGAGGTGACAAAGTTATTCCATATCAAGATTCATATAAAAAAGAACAAGGTAGATGCTTTGTTTGATTATGTTTCACAAGAAAACCTCATTGAAAGGACCCGGTAAGGAAGCTTGGTTTAGAAATGCATGATCACCCTCATCCATACCCTTTGGGTTGGGTGAATAAGCCATGTAGAGTTAAAAGTTACCAATCAATGTAAGCTTAGATTTACCATCAATGCAAATTTTGTTGATGGAATAGAAGTTGATGTGTTCACTTCTCTACTATTTTTTATCATTCTATTAAAATGTTTGCATCAACTAGTATATGTTGTGAATGATTTTTCTTTCTCGTATTTAATAAAGGAAATAATTATGTATAACCCTTGAGAGAATTGGATGAACGGATTTATCCAACATACTTTCATATTTTAGTTGTGTTGTTTGTTATTTCAAAGAACTTACATTGTTATCAAATAGGACCTTATTTTATTGTCATTTTTGGAGAAATTATGGGATTCAAGTGATCAACGATAGTGTTTCATTTACTATGACTAAAAATAAAGATAGCAATGTCTTGGCAGAGTCATGTGAGTGATGACACCATAGGTGAATAATGGATCTTAGAGTCAAGTACAAGTTTTGACCTTGAATATATCTTCTCAAATGAGTGAAATTTTTTTAAGGTTTATTTATTGAGCCAAAGGTCTAATTATTTTACCGAGTCAAAATTATATTGCAAATATTGTGGGTGAAAATGCCTAAGTAAGTTTACTACCTCTAGCCTCTAAGTGTTTATGTAACATTAAGATGCTTTTATAATGAGACTCACATAGGTATGTGATGTGTGTGAGAGAGAGAGAGAGATAGAATGTCAAGGTGAATGAGTGTTTGTATATGCGTGTAATTCATTAACTGAGAACACCCAATCAAATACTGGCAATGTGTTAGTATAGAAGTTTAAAAATGAAAAATGTAAAAGTTGTTAAGTTATTGCCTCTATCTTTTGTGTATGTGTGGTTGGTTAGTAAAAGGAAAGCACTAGATATTACAAATTGTCAATTAATGTGCGCTTAAGCATTTGCATGATGAATTAACCATGACTACACATGTAAATGGGTGAGTGTTCTGCAAGGTCTAAGACAATATCAGGATATGTTATGATTGCTCAAATTAATTGTGAAATCTAAGTATGAAATTTCTTCCTTCACAAGGGGGCATCTCCCTATGGCTAACTTGAGCCTTAATGGAAATTAAGGATCTCTCACTCTTGTCGAGCCTACAAAGAGACTTGGATAGTTGTATTGCATAAATAACTCTCCAAGATATCATGAATGATGTAATTATATTATAAGGTCCTAAATTTTCCACAAATATATCCAAGGGAGGATCATGTTTGGAAGGATCGAGAGCGTTTGAGTTTACTTTAACCTTACTTAAATGTGCATTGTTTTGAATTAGGTGAAATGTACAACAAAAGTCCTCTTAAATAATTGCATCAACATTTATGTAACTGTGTAATGCAGTGCTTAGGGTCCTATAGATCAAAATCACATAGCAAAAAAACTCACAATAAACCACAAAATTGTAAATGCATCAATCTAAATAGACATTTCACACACATAGTCTATTATCATAAAATAAATATAGCAAAGTCTTTCACCCACAATCTCTTCAAACTTTATTAAATAAATGACAAATTATCTCGTACCTTATTACATTCACAAATATTATGCATGGGTCTTTGAATCACACAACACCAACAACTACTACAGAAGACCAAAACAATGGACAGCCAAAGGCCCTTTACTCAATTACAAATATCATATTTATGTTTGAGGCCATAACTGTTCATTTCCGCGGGTCACTCGAACATTTTTACAATTAATAAGTGGGTAATAATTGACTCTTTAACTTTCGAATACAATCCTAATGTCAGAGTTTGAATATTCAATGTCAAATTGGAAAATAAATATGTCAAAAAAATTTTGTTCTTTTATGTCATTCCCTGTAATTGAATTATTTGGACCCCTTAAACTCGGTATTTTTTAAGAAAACTTGGGAGTATAAATACATGAAATATCCTCTATATCTTGTAAAAATTGCATGCCCCAACTCCAAAGTATGAGAGCATGCCAATCAAAATATTAGGCCTCTATCAACATAAAAACAAAATATATAAATTATTGTGTTGGTTTTATATATGGTAATGGGGTATAAACTCCATATCTACTTTTGAAATTTGATGTGAAGGTAGAATATGATCTACTATACAACATATCCAAAATTCAACATCTAATTCCAATATGACTGTGCACTGATCAAAATTCTAGACCCCTATCCCTACTAAAAATCTAGAAAAACTAGAATCAAAACACATAATTGAAAATAAATGTTTTTGGTTGTGCAAGATTGTCAAATCCCCAAGGATGCTCCTACATCAAAATCCTCTAGTTAGAAAAAGTTTAGCATTTGTTTTAGAAGGTAGGTGAACAAAATTTACATGCTAATCATTCTTCTCTGCCCATATCTACTATTAACATCCACAACCCTTCCTTCAATTTCATGAATCCACACTTCTTTGTTTCCACTCCAATCTTCATTCTTTCTTCCATCATTTGAAACAATGATCCATAGTATTCTACCTCCCCCTTCTCCTTTAGTCCCATGGTCCTTGTTGCCTTAAATTTCTCCCTCTTAATGGTGTTTTCTACTTTACACCACTCTCGCACAATGGTTCTTATGGCCTCCCCATCCTTGCTCTTAGGAACCATTCCTAATGCTTATTGCCTCAACTGCACCAATACAACTCTCCTAAATGTCAACTCTATTGTTGTTATTATCTCCTTCTTTTATGGTTGTCCTCTTCATGGCCACTTCCCTGACCTTCTCTATTGCATTTATTACAAACATACCAACACTCAAAACATTATGGGAATGAAAAACTCCCATCGTCTCCTCCTTCAAAAGTGTTATTATTGTAGCACCAATGCTCTACTATTATTTTTCTTCAATCTATTGCTCCATAGGTTCTTGTTTCTTTTCTTTCTTCACATATGCCAAGACTAGACTCAACCTTACTTTCCCAATCTTCTCCACTTATTCGTTTGAAGGATGTAAGTTAAATTTCTTCCCATCTTTCTCAAACTAGTAGGTATTCTCCCATCATACTCAACCTTTGTATCAAACTGTCATGGTCCTCCCAACAAAATGTGACAACCATCCATGGGAAAAACATCACATAGAATGTTATCACACTGATCTCTCACAATGACCCTGTGCCCATTTTGTAGCCATGATACTCTATATGCTTTCAAATGAAGTGTACTTTTCAAATTCAAATTTTAAACAACTTCAATAGACACCTAATTTCTGGACTACCACAATCAATATCCAAATTACAACACTTACCACTTATCTTGCATTTCATTCTAAGGATTGTATTCCTCTGTTTTGGTTCTTTATCAACCTCTTTCTCAGGCTGCAACAATATTTTCCTCATCATCAAATTTTCCCCTTGTTTTGGCCCCACATCAATCACTTTACTTGTTTCTATTATTGGTTTTACTTAAACAATATGATTTTTTCCCTCTTGTCTTCTTATTTTGAGCATTCAAATATCATATATGGCCTTACACTCCACATCTAAATAAAAATGTCTTTCAATTTTCTTTCTCAATATCTACCTTGTGCTAACCCTCTCCCAGTGTCAACATCAAATCTTCTCCCAATAGGCTAGTCCGCAGTGTTGGAGCTTGCTTCACCATTAAAGATTTTTTTTGGTAAAAAATGGGCTTCAAAACAAAAGATGTTCTATCAACATCAACTTTTAAAGAACCAATAAGATTCAAGACTATGATGTCGACCATAATTTTAAAGAACCAATAAGATTCAAGACTATGATGTCGACCATAAGGGTAAATAGTTCTGAAGGGAAAAAAAGAATTAAAAATGTCATCATATTTTGACTTATCTCCTTGTAAATTTACTCAAATTTCAAGTGTAAGCACTCATTGGATGCAGGATTAAATTCATTTATTTCTAGTTTATCTCATTGTGGGTCTATCAAAAGTGCGTGAAGTGGGTACTCGTTGGATTGAGAATTTAACCCCACATCTGACAAATGCCTATATTTGAAATTCGAGTAAACCCATAAGGAGATAAGTTGAAAATCTGATTAAAGAAAAGTAGTTTTCTTTCTTTTTCTCTTGAAATTCATGACTCTTATTTTATTATTTTAACTATTGTTTTATTATTTTCCTTGGGAGGCCCATCATAGACCTCAAAATTTCTCTAAGGTTTCCTTTTATCTTATTTTTCCTCTTCCAAATCCTTGACCTCTCCTCATGGTCTATTGCTTTCTTTGCCATTTCTCCTCAGTTCTCAAAGTTGCTCAATAAGTTTGTGCAACTAAACAAAAATTAAACACATCAAATTCATCTTGAAAGGCATAAATCAAACCATTCACATACCTGGAAAAGGATTTTAGACTCTTCTCATTTTTTCCAGACCTAACACAAAGTCAATAGAATTCATTAGTATAATATTTCACTATCATCTTCACTTGCTTCAAATTTTTCAATCTCCTCAAAAAAACCAAAGCATATAGGTAGAAAGTTTCTTTACAAATTTACTACCATCACCTTCTAGGTTTTAATTCTTTTTTTTTTCTTTCATACTCCATTTCCAAATGCAACTTATCCCACCTCGAAGAAGCATTATTTTTCAACCTTGTATAAGCAAACCTAACCCTCGTGGGATCTTTATTTTGTTTAAATTCAAAATATGTTTCCATTACTCCTTAACCAATCTATCAATTTCTTGGGATTTAAACTTCTATAATAAATAGGAGTTCCAATTTTAGGTTTATCTCGAATACCTCTAATTGCTTTGATCATTCTCTCTTCAACTATCACTTGCTACTTTGGTTCTTCTCTTGCAGTCTCCTCCTTTGTTTCATCATCATTGTCTTCTACTTGGACAATACCTCTTCTTTATGTTGCTTTCACAACCTCCATTCTAGCATTCATTCTCAACATAATTATCGACTTGACGAAAACTGTGACCTAAAAATGAGAACTTTATCCCCAAAAACCCATATTTTTGTGTTAAAAAATCCAAAATCAACCCCTGAATAAAAAACCGATGTTACCAAAATCACCTTTTTTTTTCAAGATTAAAATTACAATGTTTTTACACCATTGTCTTAAATCCTTATAAAGTTGCAATTAAAAACCTTAAAACCAACTCTCGAATCAAAAAGTGGTGCTCCCATAATCAACCCCCTTTTTATTTTGAGGTTAAATTTATAACTTGCTTGAAATAAGGGCCTTGAAAACCAATATCCTTGCAAACAAAAACCTTAAAATCGACCCCCAAAACGAAAAGGGGTGCTACCAATAACACATCTCTTTTTTTTAGGTTAAAATTACAACGTGTTTGAAACCGTTTCAAACATGTTGTAATTTTGACCTCGAAATAAACCACTTTTGATTCAAGGATCGATTTTAAGGTTTTCTTCCTCAATTGTACCAGTTGTCAAGGCCACAGTTTCAAACAAGTTGTAATTTTAACCCCCCAAAAAATCATGGTGTTACTAGTAGAACCCCTTTTTGTTTTGGGGGTCGATTTTAAGGTTTTTGTTTGCAACATTATAAATCATAGTTGCAATTTTTTTTTTAATTTTAACCTTGAAAAACAAATGGGTGCTACCGGTAGCACCACTTTTTGAAATAGGAGTAAAGAAACCACCAAATGAAACTTCTAAAAAAAATGAGAACTTTGGAGAGTTATCGTTGAGTTGGTAACTATGTTTCTCTTCATCATTGTTGCAAGGTCAACAACATCATCTTCTTCTTGCCTTATGAACCTTCCACGACCTATTCCTCTCTACACCATCTCTAAAATTATTTTATGGACTGCTACAACAAGTCTCTATCTACTATCTACTAACTCTCCACTTCCCTTCCGATCTCAACAAGTCTCTATCTACTATCTACTAACTCTCCACTTCCACACCATCCATGTGATTCCCTTCTCCTCTCTTGGACAATTCTACCAAGTCTTCCTCTCTATTGAAATTATCTTCCACTCAGGGTTCTTAACAACAAGATCAACTCATTCTTATACCACTTGATGCAATGCTTAGGGGATTGCAAATCATAATCATACAGTGAAAGCACTCACTGAAACCACAAACTTGTAAATGTGTTAATATAAACAAACATTTCACACATACAATATGTTATCACAAAAAAATTAAAACAATTACTTTCACCCATGGTCTCTACAAACCTTATTGAACCAATAGTCAATTATCTTGGGCCATATTACATTCAGAGAGATTATGCAAAGGCTTTTGGATCACACAACAACAACTAGAACTATGGAATACCAAAACAATGGAGAACCAAAGGCCCTTTGCTCAATTAAAAATCTCATATGTATGCTTGAGACAATAATTGTTTAGTTCCACAGAATTTTCATTTCCTTGGGTAGCTCAAACATTTTTAAAATTAATAAATGGATAAAAATTGAATCTTTAACTTCCAAATATAACCCAAGTGTTGGAGTTTGAATATCAAAGTCAAATTGGAAAAATGAATAATTGAAAGAAATTTGGTCATTTTTTGTTGCGCCTTGTAGTTGAATTATTTGGGCTCCTTAAACTTAATATTATTTTATGATATCTGGAAGGTAAATAAATAAATATATGCTCTATGTCATATAAAAATTCCAAACCCTAACTCCAAAGTATGAGAGCGTGTTAAAGAATGTAGAAATAAAATATAGAAATTACCACATGTTGGTTTTAGACTTGGGTGTGGGGTCTAAAATATGTATTTTCTTTTGAAATTCAATGTGAAGGTATAATATGATCTCCTTTACAACATATCCAAAATTTAGCTTCTGATACCAAACCTCGATCGTTGTTGAAAATTTAGAAAATTTGGAGATAAAACACACAACTAAAAATAAATGTTTTGGGTAAAAAAAGATTGCCAAAGCCCCAAGGATGCGTTTCCATCACTTTGTATGTCATATTTGATCTTTTATATCAATTCATGGAATTTTGGCATCTTTAATAGCATCACCATTAGTGTTGAATGTGGTAACTAGTTTTCTATCACATTAAGAACCAAGTTTTGTGTCTGTCTTAGCACATTCTTGAGCATCATTTTTTTCAAAAGTAGTTGCATATTAATAAGTATAATGTTTTTCATCATTGTGTCATGTCTAGAAATGTTTTGGTGTTGATTATTTCAACATTTATGGTGATTTAAGAAACATTTTACATCTAATTTAGAGTTGTGTTTCAAATTAATTAAAATTCCATTTATTTTATTTTTATTATTATTTATATACAACAATTGTTAATTGTTAATTATTATTTTTATTGTTATTGTATTATACTCTATTATCATTAGTGTTATTTTTATTTAGTTATTTTTAACATGTGATCGATTTTTATATTTCACCAATAATAATATTTATTTTATTGTGAAATTAAAATTTCATGTTGTTGAGGGCCAACAACAATTAGGGTTCAACAAGAAGAGCATAAAACCTCTTTGGATCACATCAAAAAACAAAAATTACAATCTTAATTTTGATGGAGTTTTCAAGGGTAACTAAGGGAAAGTTGAAGGTGGTAGAGTAATACGGGTCAAATATGCAAATATATTATTTATTTGTTTCAAATATATAGGGAATGTGGAAAACAACAAGGACAAAGTAATAACACTAATTAAATGAATAAATATTTTCAACTCTCGTAATATCCACACTATAGATATTTAAGGAGAATTAGAAATATTGAACAACATCCTCAATAAGAAGGTAGCTTTATCATACCCATTATTTAGGGGTAATACCACCTAGGTTATGCAAACCATTGAAGTTTGGGACTTCAACTTCAACCGCACCATAAGATCAAGAAACATGATTGTTGACTAGGTGGCCAATCGATTAGTATTTAGGAAGGAAATTATTTCATTCATACTAGATTCTTTACTTAAGGAAAATAATCTGGTTCATGATATGAACCAGATTGGTTCACCACAGTGCCCTTGAGTAGCTCCATCAAAATAAGCCCAAGCCCTAGACTTATCAACAATCTCCATAATAATCTATCTAGTTGGTTTGTCCACCTTCAATTACCTAAAACTATTGAAGATACTCAATCCTTAGGATGCACATTGAATCAGAGGAATGTATATATCCTCAAAAAGGTTTGCATTCCTTGCTAGCCAAATGCCCCATGTTAGAATTAAGTACATAGATTTAAACATTTTTACAAGAACATTTCAGCACCACTCATTTAAACCTTCTTCTACAATATTGCCCCTCCAAACATCCCTTAAATCAATCATACCTCATGCTTCCCTCCAAACATGAATAAAGTAGGAATATAACATTATAAGAGGAGTCATTGTCTCCTCACTCACCTTACACAAATAATACCTTCTAGGACCATGCTTGTTCCTCTTCTACAGATTATCCGAAGATTTTTATTATTGAGCACCAACCACATAAAAACATGAGATTTTGAAGGACATTTGAAATTCCACACTTTTTTCCACCACCACATTAGGTCCCCCAAATCCTCCTTAAGAGAAATAACTTTGTAGTCAGTCTTGGGTGTATACACACCAATATGGTTCTTGTAACATATAATATTTTCCTCTTCCTCTTTTATTTTGGCATGGCTAAGTCTAAGAGTAGCAATGAAAGCATCCCAAATAGCTCCATATTCCACTTGAAACCAATCAGTTGTCTTCCACTCTTGACTCCAGATAGTGGTAAAATCTAGACCTCATACCTTACTAAGATTATATAGGCCTCTTTCCCTTAAAAATTAATCATATGAGAAAGCAATCTAAAATTAGTACTACAACCAACCCATGGATCCTCCTCCATTCTAACCCTATTCGCATTCCCCACCTTCCACAGAAGCCAATTTCCAAACCCAAGAAAGGATAATAAAATCAAATATGTTAATTAATAACAAAATTATAAATTGTCTAATGATATATTATATAATATTGAATCCTCCTCCTGCACGAGTATCAACAAGACACATAAATGAATACTTTCCCTGGGTATTTTTCGATGGAGGCTCTCAAGGAAATCCATCAAGGGGGGTCGTTGGAGGTATCATTTTTCTCTCCCAAAATTGTTCTCTCTCCTTCAAAGTTGGGATCGACCAAGCCACAAATAATTTCAGTGAACTCTTGACACTCAAGATGGTTCTTATTCTTGTATTGTTTGTTTAATAGTGAAGTTTCACTAATTGGGGAAAAAACAATGGGCGAGACAATGAAACTGAGGGAAGTTGTAGTAGGGTAAGAGATAGGGTTTGAATGTGTGGATCGAAGAACATAGGATGGAATAGAAGGTATTAGGTTATGTTGGATATGGGTGGACATGAACCAATGGAAGGAGGAACCTTGTACCAAAAGGTGGGGAAGAGCTTCAAAGACATAGTCACAGGCTGCACAGGAGAAATAATGATGATAAAGGAGGTGGGGGGGCGGGAAAAATATGGTAGAGAAAGATGAACCATACATTATCAAATCGGATCAGAACGCCTTGAATTGAAGGTTGAGCAATAGGTTCTTGGTAAAAAAAAAAAAAAACTGAGTACGAAATAACTTCCCCACGCATTGGTGACTATATCCAGTTTATGCGGCACCATGATATTATAGGGAATTTTATGGGCATATGGCCCTCAGAAATAACATTAATAACATGAGTAAATACCCATTTGAAACCAAAAGAACACACAGACCTAAAATTAGGCTCGAAAGGCTTCTTCACGATGATCTTCACCTCCTCTGAGGATAGGGATAGGATCTTTGAAGAAGGGCCTTACTTTTTTAACTCAACTAGTTTCCACCTACGTTACTCGATAGAGATGTTCTCTCCTAAGAAGGAGTATTTCACAGTTTCCCCAGAATGGATAAGGATGTACTCACTCCCATAGAAATTCTGGGAGAAAGAAACTTTGGAAGGTTTGGGAAACACCTTAGGAATTGTTGTTAAGATATCATAGATTACAAAGATAGGACGCTACACATCCTATGAGATGATATGTGTGTACATGAATGTGGCAGGAGCATTTCTAGACTCTATAACCATCTTGTATCATAATATTGAATGGACTCAAACCTTATATTATGAGTATATTCCCTTCTATTGTAGGAAATTCCACAAGAACGGGAACCTATTCAGAGACTTCCCAACAAAACTAAGAACAACCCAAGCAAATGGGGAGAAGAGGAGGGTAAGTAAGGTTTCAAGAAAGTGCCCAACAATTTAAAATCAGGCAGGAAGTAGAGAAAAGCGACTGAGGATGGAAACAATCATCCAAATAGATATCAAGCCATTGCAGAGGAACAAGAAAAGGGAAACAATGGTGAAGGACTCTCTGATCAGGGAGAAGGGAAGGAAAAAACATGGGATCAAGAACCTGAATACTAGAAGAGGATTAAAATAGGCATTGATCAAGATTAAATGGAGTTGCTAGAGGAAGGGGAAGAAACACAAGGCACAGATATGGAAGGAACCTTCACCCAAGGTTCAAATGAAGACAAATAAGTAGGGGAAATGGAACTAGAAGACTTAGAAATTGATATTCCGGCATTGGTAGTAGATCATGGAGCACAATAGATTCAGAACCTTCAAAAGAAACAACTTTAAAAACTTCAAAAATATTTGACAAAGGGAGAAGGGAAAGTGGCAAACACCTCCCAAAATAACATGAGAACACTTAGATTGGGTATCTGAACAAATACCTTGAAAACACTGAAAAATACTAGAACAAAGGAGTAGAAAAGAGGAAGTAAACCCTCTAAACAACAATTGGAAGAAACTAGGGCCCTATTGGTGGATTCAGGGCAAACGATGGGTATTTTGGAGAAGTACTCCAACCAATCAATTTTTTTTATATGAAGATCATATCATGGAATATAAGAAGCCTAAATGCGCCCTCCAAGCACAATATCCTCAAGAAGTGTATATCCCAGGAGAAACCAACCATTCTGATGTTACAAGAAACAAAAATAAATAGATAAACAATGGATCAAGTGGCTCAAAAAATATGAAGAAAGTGTAGATATGAGACAGTTGAAGCAGATGGAGCATCGGGTGGACTGACACTACTATCGGACATGTAGATAATCTGCATAGAAATTTTATCTTCTAACCCTTGTTTCATTCTATCCAAATTCAATCTTATAGGATATGATGATCAAGGGTGTATCACAAATGCGTATGGCCCCTCTATCCTGGTAACAAGGAGGGATTTTCGAAACAATATTTATGCACAAGGATTGTTGTTGAAAGATAGACCATGGATTCTTGGAGGGGGTTTTAATATGATTACTTCCCTTTAGGAGAAAAAAGGAGTATCAGGAGGTTAAAACCGGGTAATGTAACTTTCAAGGTAAAAAAAGATAATCTTAGGCTAGTAGACATCCCAACTAACAATGGAATGTACACTTGGAATAATAAAATGAGGGGGAATTCGCCAAATAGATACCAAGTTGGATCGTTTCTTAATTTCAAAAATAATGATCCAAGCGGGAAGAACTATATCAGCGGAAATACTACCCTACATAGGCTTGGACCATTTCCCATCCTTCTCTCCTAGGAAATCAATACTCCCCCCGATTCTAAACCCTTTCAATTTGAGCGATTTTGGATGGAACATAAGGATTTTCTACAAAACATTAAATCCCAATGGTAGGAGAAATCAAATATGGGAGGCATCAAGATGTACTATTTCAAACAAAAACATAATCATTTGAAGCACATGCTAAAAATATGGAACACATAAATTTTTGGGAACATATTTGAAGAAAAAATTGTGCTAGAAAGTGAGATGGAGACACTACACAGAAAGATCATACAAGAGGGGAGATCGTAGGAGAGCACACTCAAGGAAAGACAACTAAAATAGGAAATTGACCAAAGAGAAAGATGGGAAGAGGTACTTTGGAAGAAAAAATATATAATTAGATGGTTAAAGGAAGGTGATAAGAATACGTTGGTTCTTCCACAACTCCCTCCTCAAGCATAGAAGTAGGAACATAATAACCACTCTTAAAAATTCAGCAGGGGAAAAGATGGAAAAATTGGAGGACATATAAGCAAAGCTATTTAGCTACTTTAGTGGGATTTTGAAGGGAGTGAAGGCAGATCGAGGGGAAACAACCCAAATCATTATTTAAGCCATCATGCCCCTATTTTCTCCATAACAGAACCTAAGCCTTATGCACCCTACTACCTTGGGAGAGGTTGAACAAACAGTTAAATAAATGGTAGGTGGGAAATCTCCAAGGCCATATGATTTTACTACATATTTTTTCTATACTTGTTGGCCGATCATAGGAATTGAAGTATGGGAGGTTGTGGAGGAATCATGTACCTCGTTAATAGTGTTACCAGCCCTCACTTCAAGGTTTCTTGTGTTGATTCCAAAAGAATAGGAAGCCATTAAAGTAGATAAGTTTCATCCAATCTCTTTATGCAGTGTAATTTAAAAGATAATATCTAAAGTAGTATCTAATCATTTAAATCCAATCTTGAATCAGGTCATTTCCTCGAAAAATGGGGGTTTGTAGAAAGTAGGAAAATTCTTGATGGTATTATCCTAGCCCATGAATCAATTCACTCCCTAAAATCAAACAAGACCCAGGGGATGATGATAAAAATGGATATGTCCAAGGTTTGCGATAGATTAAACTAGAACTTCCTCAGTTGTATGCTTTTATCCTTTGGTTTATGCCTTTTTTGGATTCAATGGATCATAAACATGGTTTCCTTGGCTTTCTTCTCTATTCTGGTCAATGGCTCTCCATCCCTCACCTTCAATGACTCTCGAGGCCTAAGGAAAGGGGAAAAACCCCTATGTAATATCTCATGGGAAGACTTGTTGACCAAACTGGAAGCTAAACTGTCCAGTTGGAACTTTCACTTCCTTTCCCTTTCGGGTAGAATCCTACTCATCAAGTCATTATTGCACTTGATGCCTCTGTATCTTTTTTCACTCCTTGCAACACCCTCAAGAATCATTAAATCCATATGGAATATTCTAAGGGACTTCTTCTGGGGGGTCCAACAAAGGAAAGGAAATGGGCCTTGGTTGCATGGGAAAAGGTGTGCTCTCCAAAATCCAAAGGAGGCTTGGGCATAAAATATCCTCTCTTCATGGGCAAATCCCTTGCAGCCAAAATGTGGTGGTGTTGTTTAAAGGCTCCCCAAAAAATATGGGTCAAGATTTGCAGAGAAAAATATGCAATAAATGTACCAGAGGATGCTTTATTCTGAATGGAAAGTGAGAATTAGGGATCCCTAATATGGAACAATGCCTAGAACAATCAAGACTTGGTCCAAAAACACTCATTATGCGAGATTAGAAATGGCCAATCAGCCCTCTTTTGAGAAGATGCTTGGCAACAAGAAGAGGCCCTAGGAACTAATGATCTCCTCTCACAACTCTAAAACTCAAGGGTGGATTAAGGTCTACCACTATTGGGAGGAACACGGAAATCAACAACGTTTATCTGAAAGACAGTGGAAAAAGTTAGAAACATGGTCGATAGAATGGGGGAGGACACCACAAAGGAGATGGAATCCCAACTTCAAGCCATACAAGTAAAATATAGGGAGGGATGGGACATATTACGTTGGAGGGATGGGACATACTATATTGGGGCCATGAAGGATATGGAAATTATAGAGTGAGGATCCTACCAACTAGAAGAAATTCATATACCTTAGGACAAAACTGAAATTTGGGGGAAAGTGTGGAATTATGATTTGTGGCCAAAAATCTCAAGTTTCCTATGGCTTCTTATAAGCTAAAAAACTTTATCATGGGATTGCCTCCTCAGAAAAGATTACATTGGGTCCTCTAGAAAAGGTTTCATTTCATGGTTTCAGGAAGAGTTGAAGCTTACAAGGGAGGAGACACATATCTTCAAGAACTAGAAACTAAAAGAAGGTTATAAAACCCCATCCACAAGAAACAAATGCCAACCAATGCATCTCAGGGAGACTTGGGAACCACCCTCGAAAGAACACCTCAAATTAAATTTTTATGGGGCCTCTGAAGGGAATGCAAACCCCTTAGGAGTTTTTAGGGATCACGAAGGAAAAAAAAACCACAATTTTCTCTTAAAGGTTTGGAAACAACTCTAATAATGGGACATAGATAGCGGGTCTCTCGAAAGGTTTACAACTGGCCAAGGAATTGGACCTCAGAAACATGTTAGTAGAAGGATATTCTCATATTTTAATATATGCACTAATAAAAACGATCAATGGAACTCCACCTAATAGGTATAAACTAACTATAGGTTGAGTGCATACCTAAGACAAATAACTAAACTCATCACCCAACTCCCAGTTATCATACCTTCCCAGGTGAAGAAAAAGGAAAATATGATTGTGGATCGATTGGCCAATGAAGGGGTGACTCAAGTCCACATATTAAAAGTTTGGCACTGGGAGGATAATATCCCTTAGCAACTTAGGGAGGACTATTATTTTCTGAACCAAAGTGATATTCAATCCCCAGATTGGGTGGTGACAGGTGGGCCCTAGGCTTCCCACATGGAGAGATCGACCGCCACCTCATGTATTAATAACCCCCCTACAAACAACAATTGTTTGGAGGGGAAGGAAAGTATGGGGAAGATGAGATTTAGGAAGAACCACACCACCCTCCCTCCCACAACCATAATGAAAAACTTAACAGGAAGGATGGACGAACGGGATAGATAAAATGTGAGACTTCGAGGGGAATATTGGGGCATATGGAATTTTGATTTCTCCATGGATGATAGTATGCAGATGTTACTTCAACAGAGGATAACACTATTAGTAATTAATGAATCAAAAAGCATGGTAATGGTTAGGGTTGGTGGTTATTTACAGCCTTAGAAGGCATGCGGGACATCTCCTTCGAGGAATAACTCAATCATTCCTACTCTAGTATGGTTTCTGATAGAGAAATAGAGTGAGGGTTTCCTTTCTCTGGGGGGAATCCTTAGTAATTGGTTGTGGGCATTGCCTCTAAAAGGAGGCTTAGTAGAAATCATGTCTAAAGTATAACAGGATAAGGGAAACTTTTAAGTAGGAGGTGGTAAGTTGCATGGATCTCTAGAGGTCAAGGAACATAAAACAAAGTAGGGGTGATACCCACGACTGCTCACCTTCTTAGTGAGAGGCACAGAGAGGTAGTATTTGTAGGTGTCTAGGTTGTTATTGAGCCAACGATGGGGAAAAAAAAATTGTCGTCTAGCCTGAGTCAAGCAAAAGAGTCTCCAAACATAAGGGAGCTCAGACACAAGGGGCTCAAAGAAGGAATCAGACCAGGTCCATGGGCATTGGTGGAGAGAAGGGAGTCAAATAGGCCAAACAAATTTACTTTTGAAGCATACCTCCAATGACTCAACAAAAAATGGAGGAATTGGAGGACAAAGAAAGGTCAAGGAAAGTGTAGACATGAAAATCCATAATTAAAAAAAGAGTTTAAGGAGTGGGTAAGGGATACTAGTTACACCAAATCTCATGACACCGAGGTCTTTCATGAGATGGAATTTTATTGGTTGGAAAAACATTGGTGGCTCTGCCAATGGAGGATAAGGATGACAAACAAATAGAGACTCTAGAATGGATTAGGTGGTTGGAGGTGACATTCACAGTCCTCTGTAGAGTCGCCTTCAGTATAATCTTTAGGGTGTCATAATGGAACACTGAAAAGGATGAGGACATTGTGGATGTCACTAGCTCCACCAATTCTCAAGGAACAAGTGCCAATCTGATTATCATCGATGAAGGAGATGTCATAGAAAAATCAAAGTAGCAGGAGACCCAGACTGGAGTGAAACCTCTCAAGCCTCCATAGAATTAAAATCACTAGCATCAATAGTAGCCTACTTTTTTCTAGTATTTTTCTCTTTTTTTTAATTTTCAATGGACTCTCTAGATAGTCCTAAAGTACAAAAATAATACATGACTTATACATACATGATGTTATGATTGTTTCCATATCTTTGCTCTGGTTTCCATCTTGGCGAAGCCTGGGCTTTTTCAAACATGATGATATGGGTTTTTTTGTTAAGTATTGTTTACGCTCTGGTTTACATTATAGCGGAGCTTAGTCTTTTAGTCCTATAAAAAAATTTTACATTATGAATATATATGATACTTAGTTTACAAATAAAAAAGATGGAAAAAGATGGTCCTTATTCTTGCTCTTGAAAAAGAATTCACACATATACAAATACTGAGTGATTCTCTCTTAGTTATACAATGGATGAAAGGGGATTATATCCAATGGAATTAATTGTTACAACCTTTATTTTCAGACATCAAGAACCTGCAATCTACTTTCTCTCACATTTATTTTTTTCATGTGTATAGGGAACAAAATTTTGAAGCCGATGGGTTGTCCAATAAAGGATTGGAGTTACAAGAAGGAACCTAGTAGATCATTGAATCCCAACAAGAACACCTTGCTTCTCACTTTCATGAATCCTAGTTTTAATTTCCTTTCTATA
>CBVK0102667044.1:0-16256 GCA_900067695.1 Picea abies | reverse complement strand
AGAGGGGTGAACTCCTTTATCATTTGTTGTGTTATGTGTTTTCTGTTTACTATTTATTGTTGTTGTTATATGCATATTTGATGAGTAATTTTCATAAAAGATTGTGTTGCAAATTGATCCGTTTGCATTTTAACACATAAATTGTACTTGCAAATAATTTCAAGAATACAAGTCTTCTTCATTTTTAGATCATTGATAGAGATAATTGGTTCTTCCAGTGTATCGCCATTTTTTGTGGCCGCAACAACCCACCTTTACTTCTAATTTTACAAGCGAAAGGAAATGGGGCCCTACTAAAATTTTAACCCTATTTCCTAATCCTTTATAGCTTGAACCTAATGCTATCCCTTTTCCTACTTTGAAGGAGTTGGGGGTTTTATCTTGATGGATGATTTTCTTTGATCCTAATCCTTTATAGCTTGAACCTAATGCTATCCCTTTTCCTACTTTGAAGGAGTTGGGGGTTTTATCTTGATGGATGATTTTCTTTGATGGGTGTTAACTATTCCTCTCGATATGATGATTTCAAATGTCTTCATAATGCTTATTGGACTGTTATATTTGTTTACATTTGTATGATGGACTTGACATGCTGTCTTTAGACCTATTTGTTGATTCTGAAGTGTTTGATGATATTATGTGGTTGCAAGGTCTAATGATATATTTCATGTCCTAGATGAGGTTGTGGATAATTATTTGTTGATTGACTAATTCAAATTCTGCATCCTCTTGCTAACATGTTATGTTGTATGACTTCATACTTATGCTCTCACATGTAGATCCTACTCTTCTATTTCAAATTAGCATATGTAGTCTTAAGGCACTCACCTACAGTCATCACATTATTTTTCAATAAACCTAACACTCTCTCATAAGTTGGTTTAAAGGTAGGGAATATATTGTTTATTTTATTGGCTAGTATTCGTTTGATTGCATGGATGATATCATTCTTTTGTTTTGTAGATGTAGGTTTGCAGAGCCACTTTGATCACATGACCACTCCAACTTTGAGAGGCCTGTGGGGGAATCTGTTGATCCTTTTCTAGAGCCTTGACTTTGATCCTTACGGAGCATCCTCTTTTTCCATTTCCCTAAGGTCTGAAGCTTCAAAGTCCATAGGATCCATCTTTCCTACAGACCCATCCCAAAGCCTCTTTGGATTGATCTCTACCGTATTCTTCTTTTGGATTTTCCTCTCTCCCGAAACCTAGGTCCAAGGCCTATTGGGTTTAATCCTTCTCTTCCTCTATTATTTCCTCTAACCAAATATCATAGTTGGATTCTTCCCATTGAGAGCTATCCAACGACTAAAACCATACTTAATTCTGAGTTTCGTATTAAAAGTTATGGCATCTCAAATTTTCCTAAGTCTTCACTCACCTTTTCCACCTCACTTCCACGTGGTTCCCTCTCATGTGTGCCATCCCACATGGTACCGACGTGTTGCTTATGTGGAACCCATTACCTATGCTCCTTGTCATCGGGATCTACCCGTTTCATGTCATCCCAGCCTTCCGATCACATACTCTGACAAAGATGTTAGAGATTCATCGTCCCTGGCATTTACACTCTTCTTTGTCAGAGTCCTTCTCCATCAGAGTACATCTACTCCTAATATCGCAAATCACTCCAACAGCCTTCCCCCGATGAATGGTTGGGATTCATTTTCACTCACTACTCGATTGATGACCTTCATTCATCTCGGAGTTGATCGCCTTGCAGCTACAATACCCATAGTACATAAATTTATTTCAGTTCTTCATTTTGCGAATGTTCCTTCGCTTCCTCAGATCGAATCCTTATCTTCTTCTTTCACATAACAATGTTTTTCGAAGTTGAATTCTTTAGTGAATTATGCATGTTATTTTGAAGCTAAGTCCCTTTTCCTTCTAAGCAACCAACATCAGAACCACATGCTTATTACTTTGCAAAATTTTTGCAAGCTTAAACTTCGAGTAGATTTCCAAAGAGAAACTCTCCCAAGCCACCAATCTTTTCCCTGAGTGAACGGTCGGATCTTTTTCATGCAACAATATTCGGGTTATAACTTTGGATGGTCGGATTTAATACTTCGAATGGTCTCCTTTAGACTCCAAATAAATTTTAATCGTGACCATTGATCTCACTGAAAGGACGATCCATATCTTTCGCATGCAAAATAGAGCCATGAGGGAATATTCCTTGATACCTCTTGTCGATACCTTCAAACTTCACAAATTTTTTGGATGTCTAATAATTAGCTCTGACTACATGTCATCAATTTTTTTGGGCTTTAACCTTCAGCATGAGAATCGAAGAAGGAATATTCTTCAATTATTTTTTTCAATACCTTCACACTGGTGAATTGGAATAGGTTGCGAAATGGCTCTTCCAATGGACGATGTATATTTCTCCAGAACTATTGAACGAATAGATCTCCCTCTCAGAGTTAATACATAGGGATGGGAATTGAATATGATATAGGAAGACTCCGATGAAAATATACGATCACACACTCTACCATTGTTCGAGGTCCGATGGATAATTGACCAGAACCGTTGATGTGGTGGGATTTCGCTTTTGCAGGTTCAAGAATTAATTGTCTAGATTAACCCATGAGCATGGTCAATGGTTGTTGACTGAGAAATTTTAAACAACCATAATGTTTTCTACAAATGTCAGAATGAGGCCCATGACACCTCATTAGAAATATATCAGATAGAGGAATGTAATGATATGGCGCTCCAGGTCAAAAAACCGATATAAGACATCTGGAAAATATAGAAAACCGACAACCACGAAATAGGGGGGAAAAATGGCCATACCAACTTCAAGCAGTCATATCTGGGGCTACGAGTAATGAAATCAAGCCTAGGATAGCTCGATAAAAATATGGAGAAGAGATTAACAATATGGAATAGAAAATGGGGAAAGATTGAGAGTGTAAATTTCTATAAAATGAAAAAACACAGACATAACCTGAATTCAGATGAAGAATCGTACATGTAGACTTCAAACAATATTATTTTGAGCTACCGACAACGAAATTTAGCTAGAAAAATCTCACCAGAAATCTAATACAGAGGAGAATAATTCAAAATGATATCATTAAGCATATCAAAGCCAAGAACTCCCAGAACAACACAAGAAATTCAAAAAATGACCCAACATGCAGAGTGAATAATAAATTTAAATAGATATCATTGGTAAACTAACATAGGGTGAATGTAACCACCTAAGAGTTTCTTTAGCTCCCATTTTTAGCTCCTACATCTACATTTTCAAAATTCCAGTGAAATTTGAAATGGAAAAAAGACAAAATTAGGGAAGAACGAAACAAATGGTCATGAGAACTTGAGAGTCTCTCTCTTTTTCTATAAAAGGGAGCTAGTTGAATGTATTAAGGACTTTTTCCCTTTGTAAATAAATTTTAATCGTGACCATTGATCTCACTGAAAGGACGATCCATATCTTTCGCATGCAAAATAGAGCCATGAGGGAATATTCCTTGATACCTCTTGTCGATACCTTAAAACTTCAAAAAATTTCTAGATGTCGAATAATTAGCTTTGAATACACGTCATCACTTTTTTGGGGCTTTAACCTTCAACATGAGAGTCGAAGAAGGAATATTCTTCAATTATTTTTTTCAATACCTTCACACTGGTGCATTGGAATAGGTTGCAAAATGGCTCTTCCGATGGATGATGTAGATTTCTCCAGATCTGTTGAACAAATAGATCTCCCTCTCGGAGTTAATACGTATGGATGGGAATTGAATAGGATATAGGAAGACTTCGATGCAAATATACGAACACACACTCTACCATTTTTCGAGGTCTGATGGATAATTGACCAGAACCGTTGATGTGGTGGGATTTCACTTTTGCAGGTATAAGAATTAATGGTCCAGATTAACCTACGTGCATGGTCAATGGCTATTGAGTGAACAATTTTAAACAACCATAATGTTTTCTACAAATTTCATAATGAGGCCCGTGACACCTCATTGGAAAGGTATCAGATAGAGGAATGCAATGATATGGCTCTCCAGGTTGAAAAACCGATATAAGACATCTGAAAAATATAGAAAACCTACAACCACGAAATTGGGGGGAAAATGGCCATACCAACTTCAAGCAGTCATATCCGGGGCTACGAGTAATGAAATCAAGCCTAGGATAGCTCGATAAAAATATGGAGAAGAGAGTAAAAAGATGGAATAGAAAATGGGGAAAGATTGAGAGTGTAAATTGCTATAAAATGAAAAACACAGACATAACCTAAATTCAAATGAAGAATCGTACATGCAGACTTCAAACAATATTATTTTGAGCTACCGACAACGAAATTGAGCTAGAAAAATCTCACCAGAAATCTAAGACAGAGGAGAATAATTCAAAATGATATCATTAAGCATATCAAAGCCAAAAACTCCCAGAACAACATAAGAAATTCAGAAAATGACCCAACATGCGGAGTGAATAATAAATTTAAATAGATATCATTGGTAAATTGACATAGGGTGAATGTAACCACCTGAGAGTCTCTTCATCTCCCACTTTTAGCTCCTACATCTACATTTTCAAAATTCCAGTGAAATGTGAAATGGAAAAAAGACAAAATTAGGGAAGAACGAAACAAATGGTCATGAGAAATGTAGAGTCTCTCTCTTGTTCTATAAAAGGGAGCTAGTTGAATGTATTAAGGACTTTTTCCCTTTTGTAACAAAGGATGGTACTATTACTTCTGAGGAATAAAGTGAAGGAGGCATTTCAGAAATTTGTGGCTTTGATGTATGTAGTAGAGACTACTCTTGATGCATTTATCTTTTGCTTGAGTAGATAGGATTTTGTTGTATGAATTTTTTCTTCACTCTGTGTTGTTTACTCAGGCTATCACATGTTTCTTCATGGGTACAAAAATGATGTTATAAATCTAGTGTGAAACTATTTGTTTATACATCCGTAGAATTATTGCTTTCATTTACCATTAGAATACATGGATTGTTTTTTATTCTAATGGTTATCTTTCTCTGTACTCATTGTTATGAGGAAAATATCTCTATGGCTAGGGGTAAACCACAACAGATGAAAATGACTACATAAATCAACTCTAATATCAGGTATGCTATATAAACAAATATGCTAGCAGGAAAAGATGAAAATCCTACCTCGTCCAGTCGTTCGATGAAGTCCACCGTTGAGCACTTGACTCAAAGAAATACACCTGCAACTTGTCCTCAACAACCAAGAAACACAAGCATATGGTGATAATATATAATTTGAACACATTAAATAGCATAATCCATCAATATTCATAACAAATACGCCCATGGAATAACAATTCATGTATTTGCAAGACATTAATTGGACGAGAAAAGAGTATTTCTATTAAAATGTAATTAGCGGAAGTGAATGAATTACAAACTTCTGTGCCGACATGGTTTAGAACCGAGAAACTAAGTCCCTTCCAGTTGGGCCTCCACCACTTCAATCCTCCACCAAAGTCAAGCTCATATAAGATAGACAATGAGGTTCTCAATCAAGTAGAGAAGAGCTCGGGGGATGAACAATGTGTTCAGACTTAAAAGGACAAAGGGATGTAGAATCAATATGAAGTGATAATTTCTTCAGAGTAAATTTTCTCTCAAAGTTGAATTCTTCTCCTCTTTTCCATAGCTAAGTTGAATTCTTCTCCTCTTTTCCATAGCTCAGATTTGGCCCATTTATATCCTTCAAGTGGAACTGAAGGGTTGATTCGGAATGTTTCCAGTGTATCGAAGGTCAAGGATCATGGATCTCGTGACGTGACATGGAAACCTGACACTATTTTTTAATTTTGGGCACAAATCCCTATGTACATGGGATGTAGTGGTGAAACCTATGTATATGCATGTTCTATAACTATTAGGGCACGTATATGTGGAAAAATAATGTTTTTAGCTCTGGGATTTGCAAAAAGGGAATCCAAGTCTGCATAGGGAAATGGAACAAGGCCTTCTGAGTCCATAAGGTGAGGAAAATATTGCTATAACATATGCCCCCTAATGTGTGAGGTCATAGGAGTATATGTGATGGCCGAAATACATTATAATACCCAGAAGTGGAGTAATGGAGACCCAACTGGATGACCTAGTTGTTGATGAGAATATTACAATCTGTACTGACTTTGCACACATGGATGCCAATTTGATTTACACTGCATATCCATGTTAAAAGATACCAAACAATTGTCCATGGCCATGAATAGGGAATACAAAGGTGGCTATATGCCAAAGGCTATCATAGTCATGAACAAGGCCTAGTAAAACTAGTCTCAAAATCAATCTAAAGATGTCTATATACAATGGAGTACAATATGATCTCCCATGATCACTGAAGTCTCATAGGTACTAGTCCAATGAAATATAGCAACATCTTAGGAAAGCTGCAACTATGAATTGATGTCTTCAATGTTTCTACACGATCTGCCAAAGGTGCTAGTCTACATCATGTGAATAAGGGAGTTGATGTTGAACACAACGAGACATCATTTGATTACTAGTCATTAAGGTATATCGTTAACAAATGCGAGACAACCTACTGATAATGAAAGTAGGTATCAAGGCACTGAGTACTTTCTTACAAGTTTGAATAGAGGTGTCAGGGTCGAACACTTGAAGAATCCATCGATCAGGAGACATTGATGTATTCCCATCTGTCGATGGCGGAAGAACCTGCCACTAATGACTACAAGCCTTGAGGTACTCATAGGACTCTAGGTCTCATCTCTAGAATAGATGAGATGAATTCGATGGAAGGAGACCCGATGAAAGGAGAGAATTAAGGAATCTCTCATCATTCAACACGAGGTACAAAGCAGGAGCTTTAAGATTTGGAGGAAACTGGATGAAGAACATGTTCACAAACCAACAACCCTGTGCATCTTTTGTGTGTGCCAGATGTAAGCAATACACGAAAAAGACCCTCTGAATAGCAGCCAATAAGGAAAATTATTGACAAAGGTGAGGAAACCATCAATAAGGCTAATGGAATCCAAGACACTTCACGAATCCCAATGTGTGAATAGATGTGTTTCCATCAAACACAAGGGAAAATACCCATTCAACAACCAATGATGAAATGTCGACTGTTGGGTTCAAGGTTACCTACCAATAAGGAAAGTAGGACCAGGGTGCACAATAGGACTACAGATTCATGTGATTCCGAGACACACTAAGGGTATGGCCGACATGCAAAGTCAAGAGTTCTGAGGAATGGCCAATGCAGGTTGATAGACATCCTTTGAACAAGAGCATGAGACATATGGAAGACTCTGGCGTCATAGACTCAATGATGAAACTTTGAGATGAAGGAGGTATCATTCAAACTCTCCATAGGGATTGGAAGAGTAACCAGTCGAGGGAGTAAACTCTGTGTAATGAGCTCAGCTTTCTAAGGTCATGCTAAACCCAAAATTTTGATGACAAGTGGACTCAAAATATTTGTTCTTTGTTCAAAGGAGACACGAATGCTACCAATATAAGATAATACTCCCTTCCCACCCGTCTGTTTTTTGTTTTTTCATATTCAAATGAATTCTATGATACAGAGGAGGAAACGAGTGTTGCAAGTAAGCAAAACTAGTTCCAACAGTGGAACATACCTATGCTCAAATGAAAGGAAGTGCATGCGAGAGATGGACACTCAGGGGAATGTTTCCTCTTGGGTATAGGGTGTCAAGCTGCAAAGGATAAAAACAAGGCTCTTCTTGGATGGTGATGCAAACTGCTGAGGTGAGAGGCTTATGACACAAAATCGAGAACCGACCATAGGCTCAATACTACAAGCAAGGGCATGATATGCAATTACAACTTAATGCCAAAAAATGTCCTTTTTATTAATCCTAGTGTACTTGGTTTGAAAAAAGGATAAACTTGCACCAAAATAGACATCCTTTCAAATCCAATTTACGAGTTTGAAAGAGACAAGTTCACTCAACAATCTTTTCACTTTTTGAAACAAGTCGGAAAAGAGCTTAAATCAAACTCGCTTGGGATTTCTCTAGGCACAGGTCAACATGGTTATGAGTAATAAATGAGGTTCAACATAAAGTCATGTATTAGCTATAAGGGACTCCCTATCCTACGAAAAAAATATCTGCACGGGCACCAAATGAAGCATGGGATCTAACTAGGGTACCCGTGTTTGGTAAGTCTCTACCATTCGATAATCACACTTCTAGTTGTAGATAGAAGGTTTTGTGTCGCTATAAAATGGGTTCATACCTAAGGCATATGAGTGAAATTCATAGGATGATGCAAGTGCGCATGATGGATTGGATACCTATCCTATATGTTGGGTAACGAAAATACCTGCCCAAAGCTACAAACGGGCAACATGGCACTGAAAACACCAAGAATCCCTGGACAAAAATGCAAAAACCATGTCCATCCACTGTCGTATTAGTCCATTAGGCCCAAAATATTGTACAAAACTATACAAAGTGGGTAAAAATTTGCTATAAATAGTAAAAAAAACAAATTTTACTATACCATTTGTATTTTTTACCCAAATAGTGGATTTTGGACCAAATTACCTTTGAATTTCAACTGGTGATTACGGGAGCTACGAGCGACGGAATCAAATACCATCTCGACCAGGTATCTCATATTTCTCTCCTCTTTCTTTTCAGTGGATTAGATTTTGTAATTAGGTTCCATTTTTTAAGTTATTTATGGTGCAATTTGGAAACTTAGGTGTACGAGGCCTACAGTTCATTAGGTCACATATATGCAAGATTATACGTAGTTGTTCAAAAAACAAACAACAACCCTATACATGACTGTGTACACTACATCTCACGTATATGTCCGTGAATTTTTTTTTTATAGGATGCAAACTCAAAAAAAGGTTTGTCTCTTGCAGGATGGTGCTAGAGTGGATAGAAAGAGAACATGAGAAGGTAGATGTTGCATTGGAGAGAGATCTAGGGGCCCAAATGGCTTTGAAAAGATTTGGGATATATAATTTTTGGGCTCTCAAAGGTATGAGTTCCCAAGTGGTATTGTTATAGTTTCTCATGGATTACCGGGATCTAGATAGTGAGATCTTCAACCTTGATGGACAACCATTAAGTATTGAAGTTGAGGACATCTATTTCTTGAAGGAATTATCATGTCGGGGTGAGGTGGTAAACCTCAAAGCCTAGGGATCTCGAAGTGGCATGAAAATTGAGGAATACATAGCCGCTCATTTCATTGCAGGGACTAAGAAGTTTGGGATCCAACTCCCCATTCGAGTGATAAACAATCTAAGTCTCAAGATTGTTGTCCTTGTTTTGACACAGATCACATGATCGACCTCTTTTCACCAGGCAATGAGGACACTTATGTTCTACTTAGTGGAGTGTTTGAGATGCATGGTGTAAGACTGGTGCACCTCATTGTTGGCCAACATGAAGAGCTAGATGAAAGAATGAAAACGAGGTAGTAAAAGGAACTTAAAGTTCACTTCTATCCTTTGTATATTTTTCTTCAAGCGGGTTCCAAGATTGGGACCTAGAGTTGAGATTATTCCATGTGGACCTCATGATCAATCCATGGTATGGTGGACCAAGGTGATGAGGTGAAAGGGGGGAGGTAGGGTGCCAACACCCTTCAAAGATGACTTCTTCTTCTGGTGGATACAATAGGTGATAGCTATGGATCAATACCCTTATGCAGGGATTGACTTTAGAGGAGATCATGACATGCCATTACCACCAGGGTCCACCTACGGAGACATAGGTATGTCAATGTTTTTTAAATATTTCATTTTTTTGTATTTTTGTATAAGGATAAAAAAATATTTTTGGATGATGTTAAGTACTAATTAAACATGTATTTGACATAGACGTAGGTCCACGACGGATGAACAAACTTCCACGACATTGTCGAAGGCACTGGGGAGATGAGGTAGTGGGAGGGGACGTAGAGAGAGTCCTTCAAAACGTGCAGGGAAACCTGTCTCGTTTGGCATAAAGGATTCATATGGTTCAGGTGGAGGATCTGTCGGAAGCTATGCACCAGCAAGTGGTGAGTGTGCCCCATGCTTGGGTACGACTATTTCAACATCTCGCAAACTCCATAGTTTTCTACCATAAAAATCATCTGGCAGCATAGGCGTAGATTTCATGACTATTGTATGATCGGATGTATATGTATATTGAGGGTGTTAACCCCAATTTTGTACTATAAACATCAAATTTTTTGAAATATATATAAAAACATGTTTTCAACTTCACTTATGTTACAATGTGTTTATTGATGAAATTTTTTTCTTTGCTTTAGTTATGTGACAAATTCCAATCTAAAACAAAAGTATCATATGCATTGGATACATAATTATATATCCTAGGTATGTGATGATAATAAATAAAATCAAAATATTGTTCCAAAAGTCATACCCATAGGAATTGTCCAAGTAAAGTAGGGTCACGCACATGGTAACTACCATTCAACTAAAATACTACTAACTGGGAGTCCAAGTGAACCTATAAAGAAAAAATACCATGTGAAATGGCATCACACAAAATTTATATAACGAAGATATATTCAACCACACTATTCATGGATGGCCCTAGGCATACACCACTTGAAGACACCAGTAGACCCTCGTGTGAATAAATAACCCAAGAAGTGGAAGACAAGTTCTCTGTATGATGACTAGCCCCATATACAAATCCTAACTTCTAAGTAGACCGAAGACTTCGTTGACATCTGCCAACCAAAGGAAAACTCAATAAGAAAGTTGAAGATAAAAACAAAGGGAAAATATACATACACTAAATTACATTAGTATATAAAGAGTTACACCCAAGCTTGGGGCTCAAGCGTAATATCATTTCAAATAGAGACCATTCCTGAGCTCATCCAACATGCTTCCTTCATAGTATTCTAATTCATAGGCTCCTTATTCTAAGACACATCGCATAATATAGGGACCGTTCCACATGGGTTTGAACTTGCCTACCCCCAGTGGTTCTTTGGCTTGATCATATTGAAGGACCAAGTCATCCTCAACGTACAACCAAAGAAAGACAAACTTATTGTATTGGATCTTGACACATCTTTTATTCTCTTTGATAGACGTAAAGGCGTCTCAACATTGCTCATCTAGACTCTCTAGGTGCACGAAGCGTTGTTTGAGATCCGAAGTGTCAGGTAGGAGTGCAACTTCAAATCTAATAGAATGGATTTCACATTAAATTGGTAAGATTGAATCCACATCGCGTACTAATTGGAAAGGACAAAAACTGATTGAAGTATTGACCAAGGTTCGGTATGCCCAAAGTGTTGGATAAAGCATGATATGCCAAACAAATTTTCTCTGGATGACAATTTTATGAAAAATGGTCTTGAGATACTTGTTCACGGCCTCCACTAATACATTTTCCTAGGGGTATTAAGGGAAAGAATGACCATGCTTAAACCCTAGTTTAGATGTTAGTTCTTTCATCATTTCATTCTAAAAGTGTCTGCCATGATTAGTGACAATATCACTCAGGATTCCGAACCTAGATTTAATTTGATTGAATATGAAGGTGATAGTCTTCCCATTGGATTTAAATGTATGCATGGCCTCAACTCACTTAGTAAAGTAGTCTACAACAACGATAATGTGTTAATTCCCCCCAACTAAAGTTGGGTTGCAGTTCACAAAGTCCATCTTCCACTTGGTGAAGGGATCGATGGTAATTATTAGATGGAGAGGGGCTATATGCGAGTGAATTTTTTGAGTGAACGCCTAGCAGGGCTGACACTTCTTTACCTCTTTGACACAATCTTTAAATATATATGGCCAAAAATAACGGGCTCACAAAATTTTCTGGGTCATCGCAAGCCCAGATAGATGACCACCATAAGCCCCACTGTGGCATTCGTTTAGAATGGACTCAAATTCTTCGTGAGTTAAACAATGATGCGAAATACTTTCTACTCCCTGATGATACAAATTTTCGCCGATGATAAGGTATTTCTTAGCTTGGTATCGTATACACCGTCGGTCATCTCACGAGAGATGTTGAGGGAACTTGAAAGTTTGAAGATAGAGAACTTATTCATGGATGGCCCTAGGCATACACCACCTGAAGACACTAGTAGACCTTCGGGTGAGTAAAAAAACCAAGAGGCGGAAGCCAAGTTTCATGTATGATGAGTGGCCCTATCTATGAATCCTAAGTAGACTGAATATTCCATTGACATCTGCCAACCAAGGGAAAACTTGATAAGCAATTTGAAGATAAATATAAAGGGAAAATATATATACACTAAATTGCATTAGTATACAAAGAGTTACGCCCAAGCTTGGGGCTCAAGATTAATATATTTTCAAATAGATCCCATTCCTGGGCTCATCCAACATGTTCCCTTCATAATCTTCCAATTCATAGGCTCCTTTTTCTAATACATGTCGCACGATATAGGGACCATGCCACATGGATTTGAAATTGCATGCCCCTAGTGATTCTTTGGCTTGATCATATAGAAGGACCAATTCAACCTCAATGTACAATCGAGGATAAACATAATTATCGTATTGTATCTTGACACATCTTTTATTCACTTTGATAGACGTAGAGGTGTCTCGGAACTGCTCATCTAGATTCTCTAGGTATACGAGGTGTTGCTCGAGATCGGAAGTGTCAGGTAGGAGAGAAACTGCCAATCTAAGAGAAGGTATTTCACATTCAATAGGTAAGATCGACTCCACACTGTGTACTAATTGGAAAGGAGAAAAACTAATGTAAGTCTTGATTGAGGTTTGGTATGCCCAAAGTGTTGGATAAAGCATGATATGCTAGTCAGATTCGCTATGGTTGACCGTTTTCTACAAAATGGTCTTGAGAGACTTGTTCATGGCCTCTACTTTTCCATTATACTGGGGGTAGTAACGGAAAGAATGACCATGCTTAAACCCCATTTTATATGCTAGTTCTTCCATTATTTCATTCTAAAAATGAATTCCATGATCAGTGAAAATCCCACTTGGGATTTTCAACCTCGCTATAGTTTGATTGAATACAAAGAAGGTGACAGTATTCCCATCGGATTTAACTATAGGCATGGACTCGACCCACTTATTAAAGTAGTCAATGACCATGATAATGCATTGATTCCTCCCAGTCGAAGTTGGGTTGCAATCCACAATGTCCACCCCCCACTTGGTGAACGGACCGACAATAATGACTGGATGGAGAGGGGCTGGATGCGAGTGCATTTTCTAAGTGAACACCTGGCAGGGTTGATGCTTCTTAACTACTTCAATGTAATCTTTAAATATAGATGGCCAAAACAACTTGGCTCGCAAAATTTTCTGGGTCGTCGGAAGCCCAGATAGATACCACCACAAGCCCCACTGTGGCAGTTGTTTAGAACAAACTCATCTTCTTCATGAGTTAAACAATGACGCAAAATATTGTCTACTCAACGATACAAAGTGTCTACGATGATAAGGTAGTTCTTATCTTGGTATCATATACGCCATCAGTCATCTCGCGAGAGATGCTGAGAGAACTTCAAAGTTTGAAGATAGAGAGCATTGTCTCCATACCAGGGGTCTAACGGCGAGACAAGGAAAATGCGTTCATCCACAAATGAATCAAAATTAATAACATCCTCGTCTAATTGAGGGAAGTCATATATTAACTCTGCAAAAACTAGTGATTTTTTGGACTTCGCAGAAGCGAAATCGAGATCGAACTCTTGTAGAATGAAAATCCAGCTATTGTACTCCACCCCTATGATACGCCTAGTAAAGAAGTATTGAAATGGATTGACATAAACAAACACAGTATTTTTTCAAAGAAATATATAATGTCATAATCGTTGGACTGCATGAACGACAACCAAATCTATATTTTCAACATGAGAATATTTGAGTTCAAGGATGACTAAGTTTGAACTAAGATAGTAAATGACGTTCTCATGAAGCTCATCATCCTCCTAAACCAACACCATACCAATCATCTCTTCGAACGCAATGTCATAAATCAAGTAATCTCTATTTTAGCTTGGATACTTCAGTAGAGGCATCGATACCAAGGTTTTATTCAAAGCATCGAATGACTCTTGGGCTCGCTCATCCCAGATAAAAGGAGTTCCTTTCTTTAAGAGACGCATGAAACCCTTAGTAATATTGGCATAGTTCACTATTTAGTAATATTGGCATAGTTCACTATAAACCATCGTAAAAAGTTATCTTTCCCTTGTAAACCTTGAAATTGGTGAATAGTGTGTGGGGGATGCAATCGAAGTATTACATCAACCTTTAATGGATATACCATGACACTAGTCTCAGAGACTAAAAATCCTAGAAGATGACCTGACCTAATGCAAAATTTTCATTTATGAGGGTTCAACCGAATGCGATAATGGCGATATATTTCAAATGTTAGACGAAGGTTCTTAGGGTGATCCACTCTCTTATAGGAGTGAGTAGCAAGATCGTCAAGATAAGCTTCGAATATGTGCTTGAGATCATGAAATGCGAAGGTCATAACACGTTGGAAGGTTTCTCCGACATTTTTAATGTCGAAAGAAATCTTCCGGTATGCGAAAGTACCCCAAGGGAAAATAAATGTTGTCTTATGTTAGTCCTTGGGTTTAATATGAATTTGTTTATGCCCTAAAAATCCATCCATGAAAGAAAAAAATGTGTTTCTCGCACACTTGTCGATAATATAATCAATGAAGGGTGTCGGGAAGTTGTATTTAGGATAGTATTTGTTCAGGTCACGAAAATCCATATATATTCAGATGATTCCTTTCTTTTTATTCACAGGAATGGGATTGGAAACCCATCCAGTCAAGGGAACCAGGTAGATAAAGCCAACATTAAGAATTTTTTCTACCTTTGCCTTAATAGCAGGGGCCTTTTGGGGATTAACAACTCTAAGATGTTTTCGAACAGGCTTAGCATTCGAGTAAGTTTTAATCTCATGTTTGATAATTTGATATTCGATTCCTTGCATCTCTTCATATGACCAAGTGAATACATCTCAAAATTCCTTGAAGAGTTTGGTGTAGATCATAATTTCTTCTGGAAAACAATCTGCACCGATGTATACATTTTCAATATTTCCAGGGATATCACAGATATCGATTGTGATAGTAGGGAATATACTCTGCATGTTTCCTTCAGCATAAATGTCGTGCGTATTAAGTGGAACTACAGTGTGACCGAATATCTCACCCAAAGTAGATCTAAAATCATCTTGCTCGATTATGGAAAGCTCTGGGAGGAAATAAGAGCGATGATGCAGATCATCCTAGGGTCTTTTAGAACCATTCATGGCCTCAATGATATCTTCATATGAAGGTAAAGTATCATGAAGGAAGTCACATGAACAAGACGATTAAGTGGCCTACACGGGCTCTAGAATAGGATCCTCCCTGTTCGTCTGTGAGGTAACATGATCTGGATCGACAGAAGATTCAAGAACAACTTGATACGCAATATTTGTTGTCGATAGTGGCTTGGCCATTCCATAATGTAACTAACCTTTACAAGACGTTGTCAAGGAAGCTAGGTTGCAAGGATCACTAAAATAGGAAGTGCAGAAAGGAACGAACCTCTCTGACGAAATGAGCCTACTGGACATGGTGTAAATATGGTGAGTCGGTGCCATGAAGTCAAAAGTACACATAAGGGATGGATACATCCTAACACTAATATTCTTAGTTTCTAGCTGATAATTTTTTATTATGGGGATTGATGATCCAATAGATGCATTGGGGATAGCACACACAAAGGACAATTGGTTGATCGTCATGATATTCCCATCGTGAGGAAAACAAAGAGTATGGAAGATGAAAGATATGATTGCAATAATAGCATAAGTCCAATTGAGTCCTAGTAGCAAGTTATAGTTGAGGAGAACATCAACCACCTCAACATCCACCTCTACTGCCTTCCCACCTAATTGGACCAAAAATTTAGGAAGAATACTATGAGGGTGGAAGGAACGACCGTCAAAAGTAGTCAACATGGTCGAAGACTGAGTAAGGGTTGGAGAGACGAGGGATTTCCAACAAAATAGGTACATCACGCATGTTTCAGTCCCTTCATCAACAACAATACACTTGATGGTATACTTCTAGTAACCCACGTGGATTTGGAATGCCACATGGTAAGGCAAGTGAGGCTTCACATCTATGAATTCAAACATGATAATTTTTGAGCCACAAGGATCAAGAGCTCTTAATGCAGATAGCAAGGCATTCCTCTATGAAGGACACATCTGGAGTACCTCCA
>CBVK0102667015.1:0-10414 GCA_900067695.1 Picea abies | reverse complement strand
GTGCTCTATTTGAGAACCTATTTATCCATTCGATAGGGGAGAAGTTTTTCTCTAGATGAGGTTATACCTTTCCCTACCTCTAGCTAGTCAGGCTATAGGGGAAGGCGCTTCGCCCATTCACTTATAGGGGGTGAAGGATTTTTTGCCCTACCCTATCGGTTATACCCCTCGCTACTTACTATAGGAGGTAGGGGGGGGGAGGTATAACCTTGCGTGGCCATTGTAGAGTGTTAGTAGACGAATTGGCATTACATTCAATACCTAGGAATGAAAATGGAGGCAATGACCATTGAGTGATAAAACACCATAACTATGAAGTGGAATACACATAAGGATTAGATTACATATTAAATTGATAGGGAATTGGGATTTTATGTGCCAATGTTATTGGCAAAAGAAAGTTATGGGCACTTATTTTCATGGGTTTTCAGTGAATTTAGAATAGTGTAACTTCCTTTTAGTGATAGAGAGCATTTCAATAAATCACATTAAAAGTATTGTATAAGAATATCATAAAAAATCACATTGAAAGTCTTGAATAAGATTCACAAAATTTGAAGAGGTGAAAATGCATGACATGTGTTAGCTTTGCAATAATTTTGTTTGTGATCTTCAATACCTTGAATGCACCATTTCATGTTTAGGGCGTGTAGTTGTACATGCATTAGAAACCGTTCACCAACCAAGAGTATACATGCAATTTTGGTAACCAAACAATTTTCATCCAAACATTGTTATAACTAAGAATATTGATGTCGTTAGCGTTATGACATACAAAAAAGTTTATTGTTTAGAATTGATCTATAAATTGTTGTGGATATTCCATTGAAATAGCTTATCACAATAGATCTTGTATTATTTTGAATTTTTTTATTATGCAAGTTTACTTCCTTGGATCTCAGATTTATTATCACTAGCTTATTACTCAAATTTCTGAAAATGAAAGATCAAACAAATGAACACACCATCCACACAAATGAACACAAGATGTATCCTGGAAAACTCGAAATGGGAGAAAACCTAGCTAGAAGGTGAGGCATATACTGGGTATATTGTTAAGCTCATAATGAGAATATTGCTATAATGGATTTGATCCTTCTTGTTGACCATCCTTGTGCCCTGAAGATTCTAGGGTTTACCTTGGGTACCATCCTCGAAATAAGGGGAAGCACTCAGAGGCTTTCCTGAGGCTTTCTAACTTGGAAAAGAAAAGAAGGAAAACTAATATAAATCAATACTTTGTCTATCGATTTTGACATTGGTCTTAGAGTAAGAATTAAAACTATTTTTGAATGGATAAAGAGTTTTTCTTCCTTGGATGTAAGGAAACAAGTTAATGACCTAAGAGTCATGGCGCCTGGCAAGAGTGAAATTTTTCCCCCTTACAGACCACCAATAAATCATTTCAGGTGGAGTGGTTTTCCTTGAATAATAGTGATGAATCAACATACATTCATGGATAGCAGTGATTATCTTCACTATGAGTTGACAACCAAGTTATGATATATTTTGTCACCTTCAACAAAAATGCCAATTTTGACATTTAAAATTTTCATCTTTAGAATTTCAAGTTCATATCAAAATTTATATAATTAAATTTTAGCCATCCATCTATCTTTAAATGATTAGTTAAATTTTGGTTGGTCATAGTTCATACTAGCATTCTTTCTCTACAATATTTATAGAGAGATTTTTTTCTTCTAAATCATTAGATCAAGGATTGTGAAAATTGATATTTTTTCTTTCTTTTAGTCTAATCAACATATTATTTTGAAGTTGTTGGGGTTTCTAATAAAAATAATTACATTACATCATTCAACTTGGTTAAAGGGATTCATTCTTTTTCCAACTCTGAATTATTAAAACCATGCATCCTCGTCGCCCTCTAAAAAAGAATACTACTTTGAATTATTAAAATTATGCTTCCTCTTCACCTTCTCAAAAAAGCATCCACGTAAGGAAATTGGTGAACAGGGGTTGTGTCATGAACCAATAGTTTTCCTGGATTTTTTTGTGACTTGACTCCTCCTCAAGTTGTTTCAACACCTAAGGTCGTGTGGCATTGCCTTGCCTCAATTGTAGTGCCTTGGCCAACCTGCACCTATTACAAAAAAACTATGCCTCTTCACTTAAGGTCTGCCCACAACTTGGCCTTAAGCTACAACAAGTTAGATGCCCAACCAAGTCCAACACACTTAATTCATCCAAAAAAGGCATTCATCCAACCACAACCTAAAAACATCCCAACATTACTAACACTCAACCAATTCACAACACTTATCCAATTAATAATAATGTAAGGAACATAAACATCCAATAGTCATAAAACATCCACAATACACAACACATATGAATGAGTGACACCCAAGTCAAGTGACTAACACTTTGTTGGAAGAATGTTTACATGATACAATATGGGAGTTACAACCCACTAATTGTAACTTAATGACATATGTACAAATAAACCAAAGAAAACATTATTCTACCTACTACCTAACAGACTTGAACAATCCAACCCTTGAATCGTTTTTAGGTCTATCTCTTACAGGTCATATCTCACTCTTCATCTCACATAGGAAATGCAATTTGTTCCATTGTGCCCAACTCTAAACTTGGCACACTCATATAACTTCTTACACTCCTTGAGAATAAATTGGCATTTCTTGCATGTTGTCTTTTATGTCTTAGCACTTTGAGGTGTCCTCCTATATATATATGAACTTGCCTTGCCTTGGAAAGCCCCTTTTGTTCCAAAGTGGACCCAAGTGCCATGGAGCCGACTTGCTCTCCTTTAGTAACTTGTTTGTTGATGATTATTTTGAATCCTTCTAACTCATGTCGAGTTCACCCAGGTCGTCCCAAAGTCCACCTAGGTCATCCTATTTTCCTAGTCATCTCGTTCAACCACACCCAAGTGTGCCCAATTGCACCATGGCATATGATCTATCTCAACTCATCTGAAGGCAACTATGTCCAACTCATCTTGGTTGGCCTAGTCATCCCAAGTCTGTCCAACATGTTTGAGTCTGCGTGTTGTGAGGGAAATCTCCTTACGGACTAGCAAATAGGGTTATACTTTGCATGCAGATATGACCAAGAGAAAATCTACTTTCTACCTTCATCCCTAGACTTAAATCCCATTTATTTTCAGTAAATACACGGTTAGACCAACCTACCTTGTTCCAGGTGTTCGATGTCGATCCTTCTTCACACTTGATCACTTGTTCGCAGTTCTCCTTCCAAAGATGACCTGCATACAAGACAAGTAACAAACTACACATGCATTTTACCTACAGACTAATGGGTTAGAGATTCAAACATGTACTTAACAAACTATGAAGAACTCATGAATTAGGATGGGAAAAGCATTTTCTTTATTACTTTGAATGAATCAACTTATAAACGTTGAGACCAGCCACCGCTCCGCGAACCTGATCCTGGGCTCCTCTTCAACTGTCCTCCAACTTCTTTGCTTTGTATCTCTTCTTGCACAAGGATGGCTAAAGGATTGGGACAATGGGAATAGGAAATTGGGCAGAGTTTCTTTACTATTTTTTTCCTCCTTCCAAATGGGACCCCTACCCCTTCTTTTATAGGCTAGAAGGAGCTAGGTATTTAGACAAACCCTCAGCCATGCATGGCCAGGAGTTTCAGTTAACTCACCCAAAGATGTGTGTTACGTCAACAACTTTCATTTTTTCATGCTTTTGTCAGTCCACGCGGGTTGTTTTGGGTTAGCTAACGTGTACACACGTGCAGTAGTGGAGTAGAGCATGTGGGCCCTTATAAAAGAGGTTTTTTAAAGAGTTGTTCATCAGTGCTTTGGCAAAGAAGGGATATGAGATGGCCTGATGCCAGGTAAGCATGTATGGTGCAATTTAGGGTTATAACAGATGCCCCCTAATGTGTGAGGTCAGAAGAGCATCTGATGGCCGAAATACATTACCAATATTTATTGATGTGTCGAACGATTGAGCCCAAGGATCAGGAACTAGGAGGCACCGTCTACAAAATAACAAATGTCTCACCGAGGCGGGCATACCCATGCTCGGGATAAAATAGAATCATGGCTACTAATCAAATACACTGTAGATCCATGTCATATAACTATATAAAGAGTAGCCACGAACAATACACAGCGGAGCTACATCTTGAAATCAAAAAGATATATATGTAGAGTATCCATCTTCTAGAAGCTAATACAACCTGATGGCTGGAGATGAGGTCTTCAGAGCTCGAGAAACAACTTCAAAATCTTCAAAACTCAAGTAGGAGTGTAATATGAGTGTACGACTTCACTATCCAGAGGTATTCGATGGCTCGTCGGTCATGGACTAGGTAATCTTGATGATCAAACTGAAGGCTTCATTGATTTCGAACAAGGACTTGATTGGACATTCAGGATGGTCGGGTATGAGGACAAGAGACAAATTGTAGAGGGGCCAACTCAGGCTTGGTGAAAAACTTCCCTTGGACAATAGCACGACAAATGATGAGACTCAGGCAGCATGGCATTAACATAAGTTTACGAGGCAGGAGGCAACACAAACTCTCCATATGTTTGGAAGAATAACCAAACGGGGGAGGACACAGCTCTATGTAGAGAGAACAACTTCCTAAGGTCATATTAAATCCCAGGGTTTGATGAACAAACAGATAGATGTGCTTTATCCAAGGGTGATTCATTATGCTGCCAATAAAGAAAATACTTTTCAATTCCTCTATTTGGGGTATATTTGATTTTTTTTTTGGTCTTTTTCAATATTTTTTGGAAAAAGAATAAAAGAATGTTATGTTACAAAGGAGGAACGAGTGTTGCAAACATACAAGTTCAAGGCACAAGCACAACATTGATATTCAAAATAATGATACTCGGAAAAAATCCTCCAAGGGCCAAAGGTGTCAAGACGCAAAAGCAGATTGTTACAAGGCTGGCGTATAAGGTATGAAAACACGGTTAACAAAACACACCATGGTAACATCCTTCGATGTAAGTTTAACGAGCCCAGAGAAGGTAAGCTCAGTGGTTTTTCATATTTAGAGAGTCTGAAAAAACATAAAATGAGACTCCATTGGGGTACCTTTTTCGAAAATAGTCTAGTTGGTTCGAAAAAGGGGTAAACTAGCATTGACAAGATGTCTATTCAAAACCATTTTAACGAGTGTGATAAGGACAAGATCACTCGGCTATTTTTTTCGTTTTTAAGGAGTCTGAAAAAAGATTAACCATGGACTCCGTCAGGAATGTTCTTCTGGACCAATTTAATGAGTGTGAAAGAATAAGGTCACTCGACAATCTTTTCAATTTTAGGGAGTTTGAAAAGAGTTGAACTATGGACTCCGTGGGGGTTCCTTTTTCGTAAGTTTAGTCCCTCGGGCCTGAAAAAGGGGTAAAATTATACCTGAGAGTACTCTTCTAAAGGACGAAAGTTCCATAGAGTATACCTTTGTTCGTGCAGTTGATCGTCCGAACCGAAAAAGGGGTAAACTACCGCTGGACAGACGTGACTTCAAATTTCAGTTTAACGAGCGTGAAAGGCCACAAGATCGCTCGGCAATCTCTTCATGTTTAGAGGGTCTGAAAAGGGCTTAAAAGAATACCCGTTATAGGTTACTTTTCTCAGTTAATCTGGATGAGATCGAAAATCATAAATGTAGTCTCACCAGATGTTGCTTTCGAATCTCAAAGTGAGCTTGAAAAACAACAAAGTTAGCTCATGATCGACACTTTGTGGGTCGATGCCTGGCATTTCCTCGTAAGACCAGGAAAAAATGTCGCAAAATTATTTAAAAAGATCTATATAGAGTTGAATCTCTTCAAGGGAGTAGTCAGCTCCGATGAAAACATTCTCCATGACGCCAGGGTTTCGGGAGATATTGATCGATATAGTTTCTACGATGGTTTCCATATTTCCCTCAGCATAAATTTCATGTGTAGCTAAGAGATTAATAGGACACAATCGATCTCCCAGCATAGTCACGGTGAATTCTCCTGCTTTGATCCGGATTAACTCTGGGAAGAAATATGATCTGTGATGAAGATCTTTCCAAGGTTTGTTTGGGCTAGTCATTGCTTCGATTACTGCTTCGTCAGAGGGCAAGACTAAGTCTAACAAATCGATGTTAGCGAGATAACCCTGAGCCCAAATAGGCTCTAGAAGTGGATCTAACTCTTGTGCAGGAATTGGATCAGTGTTAGTTGAAGCTTGCTGGACTAAAGAGTATGCTACTTCAGCGACGGACAAGGGCATGGACATACCCGGGTGCCCTATCCCATCCATCATGGCTGATGAGGAAGGAAGTATCCACGGATCATTGAAGTAAGTCGTGCGGAACGATGAAACTTGAAAAATCTCAACCTTATGGTGATTGGATATAAACTTGATATCGCCTTGAGGGGGCGGGTAATCGAAGGTACCCATCAAAGATGGGCACAAACCAACCCCTACGTTGATGACACCTAGTTGAGGATTATCAATCATCGGGATCATGGATTCCCCCAATGCAGGGTTAGGTCTAGAGAAAGACAATTGATCGATGATCACAATCCAACCCTCGTGTGGAAACAACAAGACCCAAAAAATCGTAGCAACCACAGCTTGCATGGCATAAGTCCAACTCCTTCCTAACAAGAGATTATAGTCGAGGGGGGCGTCAACTACTTCTACCTTGACACACACGGTCTTCCCTCCTAACTGCACGAGGAAAGAAGGAAGGATACCATGTGGTCGGAAAGAACAACCATCGAAAGCGGTGAGGAGAGTAGGTGACGGAGACAAAACGGGCTGGCCAACGGCCTTCCAACATGCCAATGACATAATGCATGTCGAGGCACCCTCATCAACCACCGTGCAAAAGATATTTCGAGTAAACGTTTTCGTGGGATAAGCCACTACTATCTGAAAGGCTACGTGGTAAGGCAGACGAGGTTTTAAGTCGGTTGTATCCAACATAATTGTACCCAGATTACAAGTCTCTGTAGATCCTAAAGTGGTTGACAAGGCTTTCCTCTTGGAAGGGCAGCTTTGGAGGACTTCCAAAGCAGACATCGCACAAGGGGTTTTTGATAAATCTTCCACCACAGAGTATTTCTGAGCGGCCCTTGCGTTTGGGTTATGATAAGATTTTTTGAATGCGCCTTTAGGAATGTGTGTCATTGTTTCACCCAACGTCTTCTCAATCTGTAGAGGAAGAGATGGGAGTTCAACTTCTTTACCTTTCTCAGAAGTGCTTGGTTTACTATAGTCATGAGCTCTAGTCGATATAAAAGCATCACTCTTCACCATATATACATTCGCGGATGTGGGGTTGTTCGTAGGCGAAGAGGGTCCTGGGCTGCCTCCTTCCATGCTTGTAGAGGCATGTGTTAGATTTTGCCCATGTTGGAATGGATTGGTTAACATCGTAGGTTGTTGTTGTGTGACAAAATTTTGGGCCTCTGCAAGCCGGGGACAAAGGTGGGTTGGGTGGTCTTCCACGCACAGGTTACATGGATACCTTGCCTTTTGTTTCTCAGTATTTCCCCTGCCAGCATTATCAGTGGGTTTCTTATCCCCCTTACCCTTCTTTCATTGTTTTTTCTTTCATTTAGGTTGTTGGGTGGCCTTTGGATTAGTCGATTGCACATTTTGTACATCCGACGTTTTGGTCGGGGGAGTAGTCGAAGTAGTATTTTGGCTGGCCGTTGTGTGTTGTATAGACAATTGTTGCAACTGAGTCGTTAGTTGCTTGACGGGATTTGTTTGTGTTGAACCAACAATACCATCGGCATGTGATCCAACTCTCTGTCTGGTTTTATCAAGTATTGAGCGTGGTGCATCTAGCAAGATCTCGTATAATAAATTGGACTGAGAATAGATTAGCTCAAGTTGTTGAGCTCTCATGATAGCGTCTTCTTCGAAAAATACTCCCAATGTTGTGACATCTTTGGACAACTATGGGACCAAAGACTTAAGAAACCACTCGAGCAGGAATGCTGGTGGGACTGGTACCTTAATTAAACTCTTTCAGTGTCTCCATTCTCGGATGTGATCAGAGATATGGTCCGCTTTTGTCTGTGAGAAATTGGCCATCAATTTTGTACCAGCGTCGTATCTCACCAGTAATTGGAAATGGTTAAGGAAAGCCATAGCCAATTCGCTGAAAGAAGAGTATCTTGAGCGATCTAGCTCAATGTACCATTTCGCAGCACTCCCAACGAGAGTGCGTTGAAACAATCGCAACTGTACGGAGTCATCTTTTAACGAGTTAGATGAGCACCAAAGATGGAAAGTAGTCACATGATCTCCTAGATCTTCGTTAGGCTTGGCTTCAAACTTTGGGATGTCCTAAGGCAACTTCGTTAGCATAGGAGGCCAATACGGATCGTGACAGATAGGGTCATTCAACAACCTTGTCAAGTCTAGCAAATGCAAGGTTTCCAAGAAAGGTAATTTGGATTGTTGGTGATAACCAGGGAAAAAGGGGCCTGGAGTTTGACTGGCACCAGGTTGGCAGGAAAAGTTCAGATGTTGGCTTGGGTTTTGGTAGAAACCATGGCCATGGCCAGTGTATGGATTTTGTGGGTGAGGAGACATCCCCGACTAATTTCCAAAATAGGACATAGACGGTTGGGCATGCATTAAATGCGAAGAACTTTGGGAAGGGTTGCCCCATGTCGGTCCCGTGGGGATAGGCATAGTAGTTTGTCCGGGGTTCCAATGATTGTGGGAAGAATTACCCTAGACCGGCATTCTGGATGAAGGAACGGATCCCTGCCAAGAATTCCAAGGCCCTGATGTGGAAGAATTTCCTAGGTGTGCCCCCTGTGCAGGAATAGTACCCTGCGGAGGAATAGATTGTCTGAAACCGAGGTTGCCCCCAGTCAAGAAAGCAGCTGGCGAGAAGGTGTTTTTACCAAATGCACTGAACAAAGAAAATGGTGTCGAACCTACCAACATATTCTACAAAGGTGGTCCATGACTCCCTGCTCCAAATAAACCATTGTGTGCAGGCGACCCAGTGGATAACTGGTGCGTGCCACTGAGCGAAGGGGACGAAGGAGATATCTGACCTCCCCCGTAAGGGAAATCATTAAAGAGAGCGGAAGTTCCCCCCATGTGGTCGTGTAGAGGAGCGTTAGAGCTCCCTGCCCCCAAACCTGAAGTCTGTGTAGTGGAGTAGGAAAGTATAGAACTTGTACCTGAACTAGGCATCCCGTATGAGAATGGAGGGCCTGTCACACTTGGTATGAAAGGGTTTGTGGCTACCACCAAAGACAGTATCGAACCACTGTGCGAGGTAGATGTGGTCGAGACCATGGTGGTTCGGACCGGTGACGGTGGGTTAGGGGGTGGAGATGCTCCTGTGGTGACAATCGTAGTGGGAATTGAAGAATTCCCAGACGAAGTAACAACATTTGTTTCCACTGCTGTGTGCGACACTGTATGGCACTCGTAAAATTGAATTGGTACGATGAAAGGTGCTAAGAAATCAATGGTTGGGGCTTCAACCGGGCCAAGAGCTTTCGCTCCAAGGTCCAAAATGGTTGATTCCTCCAAATGTTGGGCGGGCACAATTTCTTGTGACCCAGTCGCTTCAAAAGACCCTTGTTAGTCTAGCTTTCGCCTTAATGGTGGTAGGGGTGGTTCCAGTGTAACCAATGGCAAGCCAAGAAGCCTTTGTGACCAGCGGAGCTCGTGATCCTCCACTGTGTGAGAAGATCAAAGACACGCTAGGGTAGTCTAATTGTTCAAAAGTAACCCACACTAAAAAAGTCCCTATAAGATAAGACAAGCAAACACTAAATTAATTGGAAGAACGGTTACAACAACCAACACTAGAGAAACTTACCAGTGCAAGTGCAACTCGAAAACGGAAGCACCCTCCGGGTATACTCTGCAAAGCGTGGCCTAATGTCTGTCCTAGGTACCGCAGTATACCCCCGCAGTCACCTGTGTATGTCCCTAAAAATGATAGGCAACTAGGTTGCCAGCGCGCGAACAGTCATCAGGCGGTACAGTCGAAATTCAGGTAGACCACAATGAGCAGGGTATCGAGCCCAAAACCTGTCAAGGGTATCGAGAGAAAATGGTACGAAAGACAACTGAGGACCTCGAATGGATTCGAGACCCACGAATACCCATGGCAAATGCAAATGATAGAATCCCAAGACAAGCCCTCTATATGTGTTCTCCATTACGATTGGTCCAGCCTTGGAGGGGTTATCTCCGCTACCTTTCTGCACACGACCTCATGTTTATCCCCTGTTTTAGAGGGGCATCCTGGATAAATTTCATGATACTGGACTTGGATACTCCCTAACTCAGACTCCAATGTTTGATTTTAATGGCCTTGAAGAGTTTCCTCTCCAACCTAATCCAAGGCCCTAATCCTAAACTAGTTGGTTAACCCTACAAACATAAAAGTCTAATAA
>CBVK0102667011.1:0-18314 GCA_900067695.1 Picea abies | reverse complement strand
ATTTCTACATTATTCCAACAAAATTCAACCTGATTTTTCTTATTTAACACTTCACGGTCCCTTAATAAATTAAATCGATTAGGAAGAACTAGTATAAAACAATTACTACTCACACAAGTTTAATTCTACTTTCTTACAAGTAATATTAAAATATGATTATATATATATAAACACTTATATCAATATCATGTAACTAATTTAAAAATTATACGACATTAGGGCATCAACAATTATTATCGATCATTTGTTTGTAACCTTAATGAATATACTAAACACATCGACTATTCTTGATGAATTTATTATTATTAATTATGTTTATTGACTACTGAAAATGGGTGTTCTACTAAATAATCAGTTCCTCCTTTGAGGTTAACTAATTAATTATTGACACGTCTGATTGTGGAACCGGTTCACATTAAGGATCAAGGAATTTTATTTTTTTTGCAGTGTATAAGTTTTCCAACAAACAATCAAAAATCACAGAGTCAATCATTGGATGAAATCAACAAGTTATGAGGCAAGTGAGAAAGAGACTTAAATATCTAGAAACAAAAGTTATGACAAATAGAAGGAACCAACAATTGGGTCTCCTAAAGAAACCAATTGATTACAAAACTCAAGTTGTCGAGCATATTTAATTATTATTATATATACTCAAGTGCTACACGTCGGAGTGGGAACTCGCATCTCCACACGATTTTCCTAAATTACTAAAATTGGTGTGAATTAAAGTTCTAAAAAAACATCTTAAACTCCCATAACGATTGTGATATATGTGGGATTGTTCACAACACACACCTCCATACTACCAAATTTGATATCAAATAAATAAGAGGATCAATCTCAACAAAATTATGTCACTAGTAAGATACCCTGCACTTTTACAACAAACGTGATGGCAATGCATAAGACTTAACAACCCAAATAATACCTGAGTGCAAGACGAAACTCGTATTCGTAACAAGATCTCTGGTAAGGAAATCTACATCTCTGGTAAATAGAAGGAAAGCGTAAATTTGAGACCTGCAAAAATTTCATATTTTATCAATCGAAAAAATAAGGTCACCTAGAATTTAAGTTGTTGGCCACAGATATCTGGGATTTTTAACTATCCAATGCAACTGCAGGCATTCATTCCAAATAGTTCTCAAATAATGGTGCCAACAGGATCCAATTTTAATTTAATTTTTTTTACACCTGCGGAGTTATACTCTGATCTAAAGAACACTGCAGTGATGAAATTCCCAAATGCTTAACAGGAAGAAATGTGTAGTAATTTGGAAACTCGAATGCAGGAGACACCGATGCACAACAATAGATCTTGTCTGTTCGGTTTTTGTTTCTGTACCCAAAGGTTAAGTATTCAAGGGTTCTACAGACAAAGGTTTTCCCTGTGCTATAGCTCTATGATATATGTGTGGGGTCCAACAGTAGTACTCGACCCAATATCTCAGGGCACCAATTAAGGAGGCTAGACCATGCCCCTGGCCGTACTACTCGACTACCCAGGTATTAGAGAGTATCTTCCCGATTGTTGTTCTCGGTGGCACTATAGCAGTTAGGTGGTTGATCGGTTTATCTATGGAGGGCTTCAGGAGATCTAGGTTGATCCATATACAGATGTTGTCTGATGCGCTACCACTCGAAGGGGTACCAACAAGGGTAACAAGGATGTCCAATAGATGTGCGCTTAAGTACCACTTGTATTTCTTGCGTGTATGAATCCCTGACCGTGGGTTTATGCATGTAACGATAGATCTCTGTAGCTTAAATACGTCGGAATACGTCTCTACCCTGAAAAAAATTAACCCACAATTTTATGCCGAGGAAGGTGCTCTGATACCACTTGTAATATTTTAGATATAAAAAAGTATGCAGAACAAAAATAAATAGCTAGAAATGGTAGATGAACAACAATATACCCAGAACAACACCACAATAATACCAAAATGATACCAAAATAACACCAGAAAGAGCACTTTGATTACTGAGAGCAATGTTCACTTGCCTCTTCGAGGGGGACACCTCCAGCAGAGCAGAGCTCTATTACAATAATATCCGAGACAAAAGTTCTCATTCCCTCGGCTCCTATTTATACTAAATATGTCTATCAAAAGAACCATCTAGAGGAAGATGCTTCTAGAAGTGGAAGCTTCTATTAGGTCTTCTTACATTGGACTTATTCTTCCTTATTGCTAGGCCTTATTAATATTGACCTTTATTACATCGAAATATATTATTCTACCTACGTGAGGGGATAGGTCCCTAACACCAGGTTAATGATTATTCAAATGTGAAGGAAAGGACTATAGCGAGCACATGCAGTCACTCAATATTTCAAGGAGGAAAGCGTAAATTTGAGACCTGCAAAAATTTTGTATTTTATCAATCGAAAAAATAGGGTCACCTAGAATTTAAGTTGTTGGCAACGAATATTTGGGATTTTTAACTATCCAATGCGACTGCATGCAGTCATTCCATTACCAGTGTACTTGTAAAATGAACTTTGATGTTGATTAAACTTCTTCTAAAGACTTGACAAATTTTACAAAGGTAAATATAGAAGGGCAGTGATGAAATCAATAATATAAAGAAATGATCCCACCATTGTGGTTATCATGAGCACAGGTTGCAAAACCATCCAAATTTTTGTATATATTTATTAGATTTAAAAATAACATGGAATCAAAATTACACCTATCAATATATTCCTGAAGATCACTCTTATACAATTTATCAAGACAGAATTCAATCAACAATGTGAAATTGAAAGTAAAAAAAAAAAGCATTCCTTAATAGTAATTAAATTTATACAAAAAAAAATTGGAATATGAATATATAAAATTGATCAGTTCATGATTAACCATAAAAATTTGTACAAATCAGTACCATAACCAGAAGAGATAGGTGGGATGATCGTCAATTCGAATCTGGCACTACATCCTTCTCCTTAGCTTTCCAATCCCAAGACTTCACCGGTACCTCCCAACCAATGCTAGGGGTACTCTTCTTCCCCCTTAGCCCCCTGAGCCACAAAGGGGCCAAGCACAAAAAACCAGAACACAATAGCTTCCAATATTTCATCACAAGGAAGAGCTTCCACTCTTGTCACAAGCTTGGAGTCCCAACTCTCACAAGAAAAACTTAGTCAGAAATTTGACAGCATAACAGTACCAAAAAAAAATAATCCCCCACTCTTCTATCTCTTTTGTTTTATAGAAAAATCCCCAATGACACATGTCCTCATGCACACTTAATTATCTTTTTAATTAATTTAATTAGGATTATTCACCCACACACTTGTCACACTCTCCCCAAGTTGCACAAGTAATTACCATTTTTTATTTATTTAAAAAGTCAATTTCCCTCATATTTCCCAATGTGTTCCTATTTTCTGTCTTAGGTGTCCCTTTGTTCCCCAAATTTTCATTTAATGAGTGTCTCCTAACTAGATCTTAGTTAGAGTTGGATTATGAGTCTTCTTCTAGTTAGATTAGTGGTAGCTTGACTCTAGATATCATTATATGTGTACACCTATTCTCTCTTATTATTATTTCTTATACTTTAAAAATCCAATTTATTAATTTCACACACACATGTGCATTTTATCCAATCTTTAGATTTTACTCACTTTTTCCTAGAATTTGATTCATCTCAATTCTTTTAATTTATTTAATATTTTTAATTAGTCCCTTTGTTATCATATATAGTTGTCAAGGGCAACAGGTTGTCCAAGTTTGCGGCCTGCACAAGAAACTTCAAAGCGCAACGTTCAGAGAATTCCATTTCGGACTTGAAATGCAAGCAACAGGCGAGATCAGCTTCAGCGGAGGGCATTCTTGAGAATATCAGATCGGCGGTTCGCGGGAATCGGGGGTTCGAAATATTGTTAAAGTTGTTTGTCAAAGTGGCCAAAGCCAAAAGTGCCAAAGGCCGGAAGTGAATCTGGACCATCCATCGACAGGGCCACGCGTCAGCAGATCCATAGCTCCGAGTAAAAGTAGTTGAAGGTAGAGGAGGTTTGAGATTTGGTTTTCCCGGAGCTTGGAGACCCAAAGGGATCTCAACCGTTGATCTCTGGAGACCACACGTCGTCAGATAATCCTCTGTGAGGTATTATTGTTCAATGTCAAAAGTAGTGTCCCCCTCCCCCAGGGCACAAATTGGCGGATTCTAAAGTTGGCAGACAGTTGAGCTTGGCGGTGGCACTAAATTTAGAGGGTGTGCCCAGATTCATATCGGGACTAGATCTACGGCCACAGTTCATTGTGGGGACACAACATGCTCAGGCGATAATTTTCTTTAGCGGTCCCGTAATTGAAACCGTGGTTTGGAAAAAGGACTATGTGGCAAAAGGTGGTGGATTGCGGGCTCAAAAGTGGTGTGAACCCAAACCACCTTTGAGCGGCCCCACAATCACATGTTTATATGGTGTCCTATCCGAGAGCACTACGTGGTCGCCCCCTGGGCATTTAATCTCATTGATTTCTCGATGCATACAACTAATGAAGGTGAGGAAGGTTGGTGAAACCTCGTCTCACCACTTAAATGGAAAGCCAGAAGGATTGTCAGCAAGCCGACTCTTCTACAGGTCCCTGTTGAAACACGATTGTGTCCGACAAAAGCTTGCATCTGACAGAAGATTGCATGCGCAGTCTGCCAGAGAACATGCAGATGTAAAGCCTTTAAATCAAAGACTCGAACAGGCCTTTGCTATTAGTGTCAAATTGTTTTGAGTATATAGGAGTCATTTTGATATTTTGTTGTGGTTGATGGTTAAACAGTGCTATCGTATTGTAAAATTTTGATGAAGAACACTGGTTCTCTGGTTATGTATTTTTTTTTTTGAGACATCTTGTTTAATGAAAGTCAATGTATTCTCCATCTTGTTTTCCTCTGATACTAAGAGAGTTCATGAATGACTGATTCGCATGGATTGTTATGACTGTATTATGATGAATATTACGTCATAGTGTTGTTATAATTTCTTTCAGTTTCTTTGAGATTTGAATTCAAGAGGATCTTGTGTTTAAGTTTTTCCTCCTTAGGCTGCTGGAAGACCTGATGTCCATAGAAGACCTCTACACTCTTCTCACCAAAGTCTTCCCTCTACTCACCCTTACTCCAAATTACTGACTGAAGTTGATTCCAGACCTCACTTGCAGGTGCATACCAGTCCAGTTTTCTGAGTTAAAACGATATCATCTTGAGTCTGCGCCCATTTGATCTCTTTAAAACCAACCTGTGACATAAAACTTTGGTGGGTACTGGGCTTACCCTCTCTGCAATCAGAGGGTGAATTCTAGTGCTAACATTCATGGTGTCGTTGCCGGGGAACGAATGGAAGACCTTTCCCTAGGTAGAACGACAACAAACTTCTGATCGTGAAGGTGCATCAGATATCAGAACCTCTAAATATTACGCTTGCACCTGGCGACTCCACTGTGGTGACTCCACTGAGGTGACTCCACTGTTTCAGTGCGGCTGCTTCTAGCTACACCTGAAGCTCCCTGGGAGAAGACATCGATCAGATCTGGTCTTTAATGGTGAACAAAGACTAGACATGCTCAGACTGCATATCCTTCACCTGGCAACTCCATGGTTAAAGGATCGATTGGCAACTACATTGGTCTGAAATGGACAAAATTGTGGCTTGAAGGTTTGCTCCTTTTAATTTATCCTCTATTCCTGGCTTTCCAAATGTTGTTCCTACTATGGATGAATGGGGTGAATTTTTGCCCATATTTAAAGAGCATAAAGAGGACAACCCTGCTCAAGATCTTCGTAAGTTTCATGAACTCATGCATCAGTGGGAGATACATCATGAGGATGTATTATTAAAAATGTTCATGTTCTCATTAGCAGGGGATGCTCGTGAATGGTACCTCTCCTTACCCCCTGCTAGCATCTCCTCCATGGAAGAATTCCATGCAGCTTTCAATAAGCATTGTCAAAGGTATTATTCCTCTGAGTTAATTTGTCATAATTGTTGTGAAGAATATAAAGACTGTGTTCAAGGTATGATTGTTTTGAATGAAAGTTGTGAGGATGAAAGCTATGAAAGATGTGAGGAGGAAGGTTGTGAGGAGGAAGAATATGCTTTGGGTGAGCTGATGGAACTAATAAAATCTCTCTCTGCCAAAATAGAAAGGTTGGAATATGAACAAAGCACAAAGGATTCTCCAGTCCTTGAGACAGATGTTCTTGGCAGCCCTACGGATGGTGATAGTGTTGAAGATTTCATAATTGTAGAGGCCTTACATTCTACTCCTGATGTGCCTGTTGTCTCAGATTTAAATGAAGAAATAATGGTGTATTCGGATGAAGAGAAGCAATGTCCTATATCACATTTTGTTGACCTGGGGAGCAACCAACCTATATATGACAACTACGAATCATATTCTGAGCTGGATATGCAGGATTTCCAAGAACATACTGCAAAGTCCCATCCTTTGTTCATTGAAGACAAATATTATGAAGAAATCAACCATCATGGGCCTGCAGAAGATGTTGAGCAGCAGATCGAAGAACAAATCTTTCCCACGGGTCTTGTTTATGATGATTATGAATCTGACCCTTGGGATAGCCATGAAGAAGAAAAGGAGCTACAGGAGAAGCAGTTTATCTCATGTCCAAAGCCTGTAAGTGAGAATCCATCATTTGAGGTCAGTCAACCTACATTAGTTTCTCATCCACCTGTGCCTACCAGAGATATTCAACCATGTGTGAGCAACTGCGTGACAAATCAAGCTACCTGTTATAATTTTTCTGTAGTTTGTCGCTTTTCCTATGAGCTTGTGAAGGAATACATGGAGTTGTATTTCCTTCATGTTCTGAAGCCGCCCAGCTTTATCCTGACCTCATCATTAGGAGGAAAGCTGAAGAATGTAATCGTTCTGCTGTCACGGTTGCATTCTCTATTATCAATCATTGACGGAGTAAACAAATTCGCATCTAGGAAGTTGCTTGAGTGGCTATAGTGGAAGTTTGCTTTCACCTAGCACTGTGTAAAAATTAATTAGTCTAGGATTGTACATAAATAAGCTCCTGTGGAACCCATGTGCATTTATTTTCTTTTTTTTTACTTATCAGCCTATATTCCTCAGCAAGATGTTTTTTAGCATGACTCCATAGCCCAATGTAGAAGGCGACTGGAACTGCTTGTTCTTGGGAGCTCGCAGGGAGCATGCCATCCTATATGGAGCCAAATGTTATCACATATAGTTGTCAAGGGTAGTAGGTTGTCCAAGTTTGCGACCTGCACAAGAAACATCAAAGCGCAGTGTTCAAAGCAGTCCATTTCGGGTTCGAAATGAAAGCAATGGGCGAGATCAGCTTTAGCGGCAAACATTCCTGAGAATATCAGATCGACTGTTCGCAGGAATCAGGGGTTCGAAATATTGTTAAATTTGTTTGTCAAAGTGGCCAAAGCCAGAAGTGCCAAAGGCTCGAAGTGAATCTGGACCATCCATCGACAGGGCCATGCGTCAAAAGATCCATAGCTCCGAGTAATAGCAGTTGAAGGCAGAGGAGGTTTGAGATTTTGTTTTCCTGGAGCCCGGAGACCCGAAGGGATCTCAGCCGTCGATCCCTGGAGGCCACACATTGTCAAACCATCCTTCGGGAGGTATTATTTCTCAACGTCAAAAGTAGCGTCCCCCTCCCCTAGGGCACAGTTTGGCGGATTCTAAAGTTGGCGGGCGGTTGAGCTTGGCGGTGGCGCTAAATCTAGCAGGTGCGCCCAGATCTCATATCAAGACTAGATCTACGACCATAGTTCATTGCAGGGACGCAACATGCTTGGGCGATAATTTTCTTGAGCGATCCCTCAATTGAAACCATGGTTTGGCAAAAGGACTACGTGGAAAAAGGTGGTGGATTGTGGGCTCAAAAGTGGTGTGAACCCAAATCACCTTTGAGCGGCCCCGCAATCACATGTCTATATGGTGTCCTATCTGAGAGCACTACGTGTTCACCCCCTGGGCATTTAATCTCGTTGATTTCCCGATGCAGACAACTAATGAAGGTGAGGAAGGTTGGTGAAACCTCGTCTCACCACTTAAATGGAAAGCCAGAAGGATTGTTAGTAAGCCGACTCTTCTGCAGGTCCCTGCTGAAACACGAGTACGTCCAACATAAGCTCACGTATGACAGAAGCTCACATCTGACAGAAGATTGCATGCGCAGTCTGCCAGAGAACATGTAGACATAAAGCCTTGAAAGAAAATACTTGAACACACATCTGTTGTTAGTGTCGAATTGTTCTGAGTATATAGGAGTCATTTTGATATTTTGTTGTGGTCGATGGTTGAGCAGTGCTCCCGTATTGTAAACTTTTGATGAAAAACATTGGTTCTCTGTTTATGTATTTGTTTTTTGAGACATCTTGTTTAATGAAAGCCAGCTTCTTCTCCATCTTATTTTCTTTTGATACTGAGAGAGTTCATGAATGACTGATTCACATGGATTTTTATGACTGTATTATGATGAATATTACTTTATAGTGTTGTTATAATTTCTTTCAGTTTTTTTGAGACTTGAATTCAAGAGGATCTTGTGTTTAAGTTTTTCCTCCTTAGGCTGCTGGAAGACCTGATGTCCACAACAAACCTCTACACTCTCCTCACCAAAGTCTTCCCTCCACTCACTCTTACTCCAACTTACCGATTGAAGTTGATTCCAAACCTCACCTGCATGTGCATACTAGTATAGTTTTTTGAGTTAAAACGATATCATCTTGAGTCTGCGCCCATTTGACCGCTTTAAAACCAACCTGTGACATAAAACTCTGATGGGTACTAGGTTTACCCTCTCTGTAATTAGAGGGTCACTTCTAGTGCTAACACGCTTAATTAAACTTAGACTTAGGCTTATAATTAATAATTTACTGTTTAATTACATATTTTATTCTAACAAGGTTTAATCACTTCAATGTTTTCTAGGTCACCTAGATTTGTTGAGTCAAGTTTTAAATTATGCGACATGCCCTTCAAGATCCACCTCCGTGCTCCAAGGGTGACACTCACCTTTGACTGGTTTTGGAAGTTTGTCTGACCCTTTCAAGTCAACACTCCTTTCAGTCAACCTTGTGAGAGACTAAGGGCTTCTAAGAAATAAGGACTTTGCTTTATTGCGTGCTCCTTAGAAATCTTTGTGAGCGAATGTCTCAATCCTCCCTCACGATATCGTGGACCTCTCGAACTAGGTAATCGTTAACCTACCATTCGGGCCATGGTGGGAGTGCTAGTAGGCTATGACAGGGACGTTGCCACACCTCTCCCTCAATGTCTGGTTTCTGTTCATGGCACCTTTACTCCTTATGTGAGTCGGATTAGCAAGCATTGTCAAGCATGCATCCACTGACAAAAACACTATCAATAATCCATATACATAAATCATATTGTAATCAATCATATGTCACATGAGCGTAAAATGAAATACTCAATCAAAATACAATCCACTCACTGACTCAATCTGGAGTCCAAGGAAGTCCATTGATGTCATCAACATCCATAACTTGTCATGTGTCATGCACACTCAGGAAAACTCGTCAATAGCATCTGCCAATACATATACATCAAAATAGCTATAAGTCACAATACATCATTATCATTATATATAACCCATAATTGAAATGAAATCGTAATATACCATAACCGGATCACTTGCATGCAAGTGTCCTCAAAGAATATGTCAATAAAAGTGTGCTCAGTAGAGCAGGATGTGACATGAAATAGGAATAGGAACATGAAAAAACACACATAGAACTAAGGGTTTCTTGGTGGATTTAAAAGAAGGTACCAACATGGAGGGCACATCACCTCTCAATTTTTCCTCCCACGAACCGCATCGACTGCTCCTGAAGCCATGACACTTTAAATCATGAGCTAGTTCCCTTCCTTGTGAACCATGTTGAAACCACAAATGCCAAAGTAACTCCCTTGACAACCAAACTCCTTCTTTTCATGAATTCTTCCTTCCCAATGCCATTCCACATTTCAACATAAGTTCACACACATGATATTGAATACCTGCATCCCCACTATTGTAGTTCATATGAGCAGGTTTCTTTGACCACCTGCTTTCCGACCCTTGATGTGTCTTATTTTAGCTGAGCATTAATGTGAGGTGATGGTCCATTTGCATAGGTTTTACTAAGGTATGGGGGAGGAGCTAATGACCCCATATTTTAACAATGTTCCTAGGCTAAGGGAAGTGGCCACCTTAGCCCAATGGTCTGCTTGATCATTCGAATCTCTTTTTATGTGAAAGAAGGAGATATAATTGAAACAAGAGATTAGACTCTTGATCCTCAATACAATAGTGATCCATAGACTATGAGTGGAGCTGGTCGGAGCGGGTTAGGAACAGGAGCAAGGGGAGATCGCTTGCTACTATCACTATGCATTCATAAGCGGTAAAACACACTATGACCTCCCTATAATCATAGATGGAATCTTTTTCACAACCAAATTACATGCTTCAAACTATCGTGCTAGGCTTATTATATATTAGAGACACAGTGGAGCTAGCAGCATACCGAGTGGCAAAGTAGATTTGGAATTGGATCTCTAATGAATGGAACAGGCTCTTAGCAGGTGATACTCCTTCTCGCAGAAGGACCTAGTGAAGTCGATCCATTGCTTATGGGTCTAGATAAACCGTGAGAGAGCTCAAAGAATAGCTTTCCAGCTTCACATGATTGACCATGGCTCTAATGATCATCAAATCTACTATAACTAGAATTTGCTTTTGTCCTTCTTCTTGTGAAATGCACAATCCCATCCATAACAAATAGACCTCGACAAAGTTATTTATTAGATTTCCAAACCCCCAAATATACAAAACTAATCTATTACCTCTAAGATAATAAAAACTCCCCCACACCTATCACCCTTTTAATACAATATTTAACATCAATAAATATAACCCATTTTTTTTCAATACACTAAATATGATAAGGATATACTCTATAAAAAATTTTGCACCAAACCATATAATCCATTACTACTCATTATAACTATGATATAAATCAACATTTACACTTTTATGTAAATTTTTTTCCTTAAAGTTTCAAATATTCATTCTTAATGTTGGTTAAAGCATATTGATTCTTAAAGTTGGTTAAAGATAAAGATGATAGAATACAATTTATTCTAAAAAGAACTTGATAAAGGTTACTATTACTTTTAGAAAAAAAAAGTATTTTTTACTTTTCTGCATACAAAGTAAAACCTCACAAAATACATTTCGTATCTCCTCATATGTATTATATGATTTGATCAAAATGAACATTGTACATCCACTTTACCTTTAGACCCATTTCACCATATTTAATGCTTTATACAATATTCCCACTACTCAAATGGTTTTTTTCACATCATTAGAGTCCTTTTTTCACAACATGAAAATGCTTTATAGAGTTACTATTTGACAATTTTATATAGAGTGTTGAAAAAAGTTAAATTGAGTTACTATTTGACAATTTTATATAGAGTGTTGAAAAAGGTTAAATTGCATGAATACTATTAGAAACATGTTTATTAATTTTTTCATGTGGTTACATGTATATGTGTATGTGCATGCATGCAATCTATTTATGAATTGTTTGCGTAATTATGTAATTTATTTATGATTGGTCTATGTAACTGAGTGATAGATGTTATATATACGAGCATACTCATAGAGGTAGAGTACAATGCGAACTAGTACATTGTGTGGGGAGATGATGGTTGTATGTCTATGAAGGCTGTTGTAATTCTCTCTTGAATAAGAAAAACACTGATAATCATTGCGAATGGTTTTTTCTCGATTTGGGTTTCCACATAAATCACTGTATCAAGTGTATGATTGATGTGCTTGGTTTTATGTGTGTTTGATCATAGTTTATGTTATGTTATAGATGTTATGTTTTGCTACTACTGTCCAACAAATATAAGATCAATTATAATAAATAAATAAAATGTATGATTTAATGGTTAAAAACATATGTTTTTTTTTTATCCAATTTAAAATTGAAATATACATTTTTTTTTTTAATAAAAAAATTCAAAATTAAAAACTTGGATGAAAAAAAATCTAAAAGTTAAAAGAAACTATTTACCCATGTAATTAGATTAAGTCTTATTATTTATTTACTTTCTATATTTATGGAAAAAACCACTAAAATTTTAATATTTTTAAATATTATCCAAATTCGAAAATAAATATTATCCAAATTCGAAAATTGGAAAACTTAGATAAGAAGAAAACTCAAACTAAAAGAACGTACAAGGAAAGTTCATGGATGCAACTGGATCAACTTTAGCCATCCTGTACGTTTATACAGTGGAATAATAAGTCAGTGGAATAATAAAGAAAGCATGTTCAATATACCCCAGTGGGCAGGGCGATCTCTGAAAGTCATGGATGATGTGGACAAAAAAAAAATCCAAATCCTTGATTTTGAAATGGCTAACTCCGATACAACGTGACCGTGACCAGGTCCAGGTCCGCCACAATGCAAACTACCGAGAAACCGGGATTTTTGTCTGTCCACTTTCCACCCAGAAGCACAGAAACTACATATCACTTAACGAGAAAATGGATACCGTGCTTCTAAATGACTTGAAGTCAATCATAACGCGGACTTCGGTGGATTTTAGTGATTTCTCTTAGAAGTTTAGCTCAGTAGGGGCCTATATATGAAACTTCATGGCATTCTGATGCTCTTCGTTTACTACCCACTTCTTAGAATTCTTGTCTGAGTTTAAAATTTGAAGCTCTGAGTTGGAGAATGGAGGAAACAATCCACGCTTGGATGACACAAAACAGGGAAGATGTAGAGAAGATTGGCCTGAAAGTAATTGACATCAGGAAAGAATTTGCCAGACTCAATATCGGAGTCTACTTAATCGATGTGATTATACCCTCTGCCTTCCATGATCCATGCCCAGACTATTCGAATCCTGATTCTGCTTTTATGGCCATAGCTTCAGAAGAACAGGACGAGGACTTACAGAGAGCTCTTATGGATCTCAATGAGAAGCTTGAACGAATAAGAATAGGGTCTGATTGTATCACCAGAGTGCTTGAGAACATACTGAAAGTTTTTAGGGACTACAGATGCTGGAAGAGTGCAAAGTACAAGTTAGCCCAAGGTGCTAGAGTGCAATGTAAAGAAGCTTTGTGTAAATCAGATGAGCATTCAATTCGGGAAAGTATATTAAGATGGTGTTCTGTTTCGGTTGACCCAAGTTCAGAAACTGTTAAAATGGAAATGGAAACGAAGGGAATAATGGGTTCTAAGAATGTTGCCAGAGCTCTAGGATTCTGTGTTGATAGTCCTCTCAAAATATTGCTGAGATTCAGTCATCAATCAGAAAAAGAGTTTTATGTGGATTCCTTTGGGTATGTCGAAGTTTCAGTGGAGCCGAGCTTGCATCCGGTCCCCCCGATTGAAGCTTCAATGCAAACTTTGATGGATCAACTGGATGATAAAGGATTGAGGAATGCTATTAGCAAATGCTGCCGTGCTAGAATTTCTCAATTTGGGCTTCAGACCTTGGTGCCAAAATTAGTGAAGGAATTTTTCGATAATTGTTCTAACAGAGAAAATAGGGCTGCTCGTACAGGGCAGGTTGCAGAGTCAGATAACATTTTGGTTCGCCTTCTGATTTACGTAGGAACTCGTTTGAAGAATATAAGCAATTGGTGTGTCTTTTGTAGTAAGGAGCTTCCGTCAAATTCTCGGTGGTGGTGCTGCGACGCAGAATTATGGTATTCCTCCTTTGATCCCTTGTTTCCTTTGGATGTTCCCCTTTTTTCTTGTTTGTTTGAAGAATACACAGATATCCCTGAGCCTTTTAATAGACTAGTGTATCATGGTGATTACTAAAATCAAATTGTTGTTTTACATCACTCTAGACTGTAAAAAATCAGCATAATTCTTATGTTCTTCATCTCTCTAAGGCTCGGGACTAACTTGCACTGGAATTTCTTTGGTTATCAGCTTGTTTAAGTTTGAAGAGACGGATACTGGAGCATCAATACTACAAGAACTGCAGAATTCAGAGTTGATTGAAATGGAGCTTTCCCTTGCTACAGATGCAACAACAAGCGACCGTGATGTTTTTGAGCCATATCCACCCTTTTTGTTGAAAACACAGGAAATTAGGAAGCGCTCTGGATTCTTCAGTGAATATCCATCTTGGGAAAGCATAGAAATTCAAATTGAAGTCCTTTCAATGGAACCTGAAAGCTTAAGCGGATTTGGCATGAAAAACTGTCGGGCTAATAAAAAATTGGAACTCTTGCACTCGATAATAGATTCTTTTCCCCCAGTTGCAGAGATGCAAGAGTGTACCACTGACCTTGCATTAATGCAGAAGCTAGGTGCATCATGGCTTAAACAGCTATGCAATTCTGATAATTTCGAAGTAGATAAGTTCTCCGAAGAAGATTATGCTGAAAATATAAGGCTTCCATACAATCTACTCAGATATGTGCTATTTACAAACAGGTTGTTATTGAATCTCGTTCAGGCAGATTTCATGTTGGATGTGCCTGGTTCTCTCTACCAGTTTGCAGTATTTTATAATTCTGAGAGGGAACAGTTCTTCGAACGTTGGAGGGAAACAAAAGGATCCGTCTTTGCATTCCATGGAAGTGCTTCATGTAACTGGTACTCGATCATAAGGTAATTTATTTCTAGTACTATTTTCTGAGTTTCTGCACATAGTATGTGAAATCTTGTTTTACACATTAATAAACTTTAGTGTTTTCTTTATTATGCTTTTTATGGATTTTAATCAAAATAGACAATCAGCAATCCTGAATGAAGACGCATTCCTCATCTCTTTATTGGAGTACTGGCTTAAATGACACAGGATCAGAGTTTTTGGGTGATTTAGGAAAGGAATTTCCTGATGACTGTGTTGTAAGTTTATATAACTTCATGTTACATGATGTAATATTGTGTCGATAGGTGCTTTACAATTCAGTTTATCTATTTACTTTGAGGAGCAATGAATTAAGAAAAGCAAACTCTTTATAATTGCTATTACATTTCATCTTTTAGCTTTATAAAATATTGGTTTGTTGTAAATATCTGGGTCACTTTTAGGATTCTCATTCTGAAGCAAAAACTTCAGGCCTCTTTTCATAAATAGAACAATAAACAACGCCTATCTTTGCCGAGAGTGCCCTCACTGCACCTGCAAAAATGAATACATATAACAACTACTCAGTAGTGTAGAAAATGAGTGTCTGTCGTTTAATATCATATCAAAAAACACTGGAAAAACAAAGAGTTGTTTCATTATATATTTTTAATCAGTCTATAAATTCAAATTAATCCCCCAATGGTATCGAATAACAAAACAGCAAATTCGAAGAGCTGATATCGAATAACAAAACAGCAAATTCGAAGAGCTGATCTGCTTCCAGCAGCAGATTTCAAACAGTAGTAACTTGATTTGATCTATTTGTAATATACATTTTATATTAATAATTTATTAAAATCAGTTACATTCATTTTAACTCTGGATTTATTATTGGATTTATCTTTATCGAGTGTTGATAGGAATCAAATTCCTCATCTTTATCAAAAAGAAATCAAATTCCTCAATGTGCAAATTGTTAGAGATGTAAAATTTAAAAAAAAAAAATTAAAATTCAAAACTAGAGTAACAGTTTACATACAAAATAAAAAATAAAAAATCCCTTTTTATACTTCAAAAGATTCGGAATTAAAATAATCATGCTTTTCTTCATCAATAAATATATAATTGATAAAAATGCTTTTACTATGGTGAGAATCGGCTATAAAACTTTAACAAGGGCAAGTTTCTTCATTATCTTTCAGATATAAAGGCTAAATAATAGGGCGGCCTTTAATTAAGTCCCGTTTTTCTAGCAAAAACCAAATAAGGATTTTGTATTACACAAATTATAGGCACAGAGCTTGCACCTTGGCCATACCTGTGTGTGCTATCTCACGCATATGCCACGTTTTCATGTTTTTACTGAAATATTTATAAGACTTTTTACTTTGCAGACATGAGTCTTAGATTACCGAGCTGAATGCATATTGCAAAATTACACTGCAACCTTCCACGATACACGCCGGTCTCTCTGTTCGGAGTGATAATCCTTTCTGTCCCCTGTCCCTGCCATCCTGGGATTGCCCTTGCTGCTCCATTGAAGAAAAAATTGAACTGGGTGTTCTCCTTCGGTTCTTATGGTTCCTCAATCTGGCTTTTGCTTCTTACAAAGGTTTGCCGTTTTTCTATCCAATCTCTAAGCTTTCAATGTTCCATCACAAAATTTCTACTTCCCTATAATGCCAGATCTCACTAGAGTATGGAATGTTGGATTAAAATTTTCAATTGATTTGTTCAAGAGGAAATCGCTTTCTTCACTTCCCTCTCCAAGTTTTAATTACTGTTCTTGAAATTTTTTTATTGTCGATAGCCCCGATTCTCCCACAAATATATTGAGGTTAGAGTAACCAAACTTGAACGTTTTTCCTGTGAACGTGCCAGGTCAGTAGTGGAAGGTATAATACCAAGCGGGAGTTGATATGAATACACTGCAGTAATACAGTATACTCACATACAAGGAAATAATTAAGAGAGCAAGTATGCAAGCACCAGAGAAGACATGCGGTACACTATATGTATTAGATCATATAGTATAGTAGTACAAAATTGGTTGACAGTGATCATCTTTGACCAAGTCTCTACAATGTACGAACATAAAATACAAGTTTATTCAATTTAGACTAAGTTACTCATAAAATATGAGAAAAAGCTAAGTAGCAAGATAGATGAAATACAAATATGATATTTGTGCATCCACTAGACTACATCTCATCAATTCCTCCCTACTCAGAGGAAATTGTCACGATTTCTACTAGAGGTGGGAATTCCTCCCTACTCAGAGGAAATTGTCACGATTTCTACTAGAGGTGGGGAAACTGCTTGTCACTGATTCCCACTAGAGGTGGGGAAACTGCTGCTTAAATGCTAATTGGAACAATCACTTGGCTTGAGAGGGTAAAGTTTCTTTGCAGCCCACCAAATAAGTGGTGATCTCACGTTATCTAGTAGATTGGGTGCAAACATCAAGAAGTGTATCTTCAGGTAAAGGGGGCTGAAAATCTGGAATGGTTCTCTGGATTTGTGACTAACATTGTTTTTTCTAAGTGAGGGGGCTCATATAGCTTCAACTGACTAACATTCACTGCATCATGGAGACCTAGCTGTGGTGGCAAATCCCATTTGAAAGCACTGGAACTCATTTCCTAGGTGGTGGTGTAAGGTCCATACTAAAATTGGCTTGAACTTGTTTTGTTGCTGATTTTTGATTATTTGTTTGTCCAAGTGAATCCAAACTCTATCACAACTTGAATATGAGGAGAAACTACATGTTTGTCATGCAATGCCTTGTACCTGGCCTATGTTTTCTGAAGTATGACATGGATGCTGTTGTGGATCTTGGCCAAGTTTTGTAGAAAGGAAGAAGCTTTGTCTTTCTCCTTTTGCTAATGGGATATAGATGGAGCTGGAAGAGCAACTGGAATCTAATGAGGGACTAGATGTTGAAAACCATAACAAACCTCAAATGGGAAATGTCCTATGGACACATGGGTTGCTCCGTTGTAGTTGTGCTACAAAAAGTGTAGGCAATGATTCCATTGTTTATTTTATTCGTGGTAGATGCTGAGAGCATGGACCAAGCTTCTGTTAACTACCTTGACCTGTTCGTCAATTTGAGGATGGAAAGAGGTGGAAAACCTAAACTAACAACCTAAAAGATTCTACAATGAGTTCCAAAAGTGAGATATATGGAGTGACAATTAGAGATGATGGTTAATGGTAGGTGAAAATGGCTCCAAACATGCTGGAAGAATAACTTTGCAGCTTTAGGGGCATCAATAATCTTGTTGTAAGTGGGGAAAACTACCATCTTAGAGAAGCTAAAGTTACTATGAAGATACATTCTTGTTTCCTCTAAGTGGTTAGCAAACCACTAATGAAATCCATGGAAATTGTTTCCCATGGCCTAGAGGGAACTAGCAAAGGCCGGTATAGGCTAAATCTTCTATTAGAAGGCTTGCTTTGGTTGGACTGTGAACACCTTCATGTGTAATAGTCCACATGTTTCCTCATTGAAGGCCAAATAAGTATTGTTGTGGGAGTAGTAATTTTTTTTGCACACCAAAATGCCCTCCATTTGACAAAGTGGGCCTCCTTGAGAAGAAGGCAAGCTGGCGTAGCAGGGACACAGTTGATTCAGCATGTACAATAAGCCATCATAGATTGTGTAGTCTA